>VYZV01044871.1:0-20330 GCA_013401275.1 Pandion haliaetus | reverse complement strand
TGCTTTTTGTGTGTGGTGCATTGATTACCTGCTTGTGAAAAAAAAAAAAAAATTCATTCCACTCACTTTGGCAGTACAAGACCTATGAATGAAGAATATCTTGTTTAGGCAGCCATGAATTTAACAGGAGGCAAGAAGAACAGATTCCAGAAGGGTTTACGTAGCTTCGTATTGCGGTCTGGAACTCTGCTCAGAAATGATCCAAGTTTTCTGGTGGAGAATTAACTTGTTACTCAAAGGCTTGGATGATTTTCTAAATTTTGGAATCATTGCAGATGAATACTGTGAGCTGTGATTAAAACAGTGCATCTTATAAGAAAGTGATGACATTCATGTAATAGCTATATCCTTGACAGGTTGTGAATAACAAATTAATAATAGTTTAAAGTAGATATGCCCAGTGGACATTATCTAATTTTTGAGGGTAGAATTGTGGAAAAACCCAGGAAAATCGGGCCAATATCTAAGCAGATGTTTTCAGTTTTGTTTTCCAAATCTGCAATGATTTATACAGGAACAATTTTTTGCACATTATGGAGATGCCATTTACGAATGTAACAATAGTACTTAGTTTTACACGGCACTCCGTGGGCAAAGTTGGTCCTAGCACCAATTCCAGGGCTGTCAGTGAATTGTATTACATGGGACCCTAGCCCCATACGTGCAGGTGTTTTAAGTGTTTTTCTGCATTTTTCTGTGTACAATACACCCTGCGGTCCCCTAATTGATGTGACTTCTGTTCGGGTTTTTTGTAGTGGTACAAAGCTGGGAGGCCTCTGTCCCCTCTCAGTATACTGGGAAACAGAAAACCAGCAATAAGATAAAAACAAAATTACAATCATTGTAAAAGCACACATGAGCAGCTTATGACTCTTGAGATTGCTAGTTGCTAAGCTGTTACAGCATTATATTTTTATTGTGGTTAAGGGTTAATTTGACCTGAATAGGCACATGCAGTCTCTGAAGTACACTTTGTTTCTAGGTAATTTGTCAATATGAGCTTGGATTGGCCCTTGTTTTGCTCAGTCCCATATAGTTTTAATTTTTCAGGGAATATATCTATGTGCTTTGCATTGTGGATTCATGAAAAAAGCAGGTACAAAAATGGGCTGATGTGCTAGCACAAACATGCTTTTAGCTTGGCTAGCACCTGAGAAATGCTCAGTTAAGCTCTGTGGAAGAACTGTACACATCTTCAGAGGTAGCAAATGTGATTTCCGTTCTGTGCAGTCTGCAATTTATTTATTGGATTGTGGAAGACACAAGCTGCCAGACACCAGGTCAAAGGAGAGTGGCATTAACAGTCCATACTAAACCTTCTTTATCCTTTTGTCTCTCTTTTAAGAGATATCTTACTTACAGTGTGTGGAGAACCTTCATGGCTCATATGCATCTAAAACTCTTTTGAGGTGGCAGTTGCAATAGTCTGTGATTTTTAACTTCTACCAGGATGGGGAATTTCAGTATTCTTTTAAGAAATAAATGGTCCAAACTACAAACGACTGGGATTTGTAGGAATAGGAAAATAGGAATAGGAAGAACTCTTCTAAGGAGAAATGTCACAGGTGGAGACAAGTTGGTTGAAGGAAATGAGAATGAGAAGAGAATGAGGAGTGATTCAAGAGGGGACCCCTTCTCAGGGCTCCCTGTTCCATCTTACCTTACAGGTTTAGTTCTGCCAGAAGTTGCAGACAGCCTTTGCGCTTCACCTGTAATAGACATTTTGCACCAAATTTTCTTGCAGTCATGCTGGCCTAATGCAACGTTCAGTCACAGCCTGTAGTACCACGTTTGGTGGCGCTGCATCCACGTGGAGGCAGGCAAGTAACCTTGAATAAAATAGCTCTTAGCAATCCCTGTCTGCAGTGGAAACAACATAGCCTCTGATACTTTTTAAAAAGATGTGAATCTTTTCCACACCTCGAGCAGAATTACAGCTTTGCCTTCTCCTTAACTCTACTTTCTCACACAAGTGTCTTGGTGATAGTGCTTGTACTCATGGATATAGAGGCTGCTGTCATGATACCCCTTATTGCAAATCCTATTCCCAACTCGTAACAAGATGGCTACTTATGTTTTCTCTCTGCTGTGGGAGAAGAGCTTGTGTAGTCACTCAGAAGATGGGACTTGTGAAGAGCATTTAAACCCAGGTTTGAGTGCGACAAGATGGCTGCTCAAGTCTCTTCCTTGCCATTTTTCTTGGCTGTGTGCCCTTCACGTGATTTGCTTCTGTTGTACATAATTTTGTAATTTTTGCCATGATCATTGCTGGCACTGTGCTCGCATCACGTTTCAGTTTCCTGGTGCCTTGGTTTTCCTGTTTGGTTTTCCTTGGCACTTTGCCCTAACCACTAGGCCTATCTGGTTTTGTGTCTAACAGACCTGTCACTTGTGGAAGAAGTTGGGAAAAGAGATTCCTTATTTTGTTTTCCACGCTGCATGCTGGAGTCAGGACCAGTTCCTAGACTGGCCCCAGTTCATGAGTGAATACTCTAGAAGAGAGATAATAGCTTTCTGAAGCTAAACCCCAAATTGTGTGTTATTTGTGCTAGTGGTGCATGCATGGCTTTTAAAAAGGGTGAAACTTGTAGATAATCTTAGGAGCTGAAAACCTCTGAAGGCTTCCACAAGTATTTGCTGTCATGCCTGGGTGCTTCACAAGCACAAATAATGTAATCCTTAAAACATCAGTGTGAGGGAGACAAGTTCTGCTATTTCCAACAAACTGGTAGAAAACATGTTCAAAGGGATTAAATTGTTTGGCAGTGGTCACACATGATGCCTGTTTCAGAACTGAGAGAGAACTGACTCATGATTCCTAGATGCTTGAATTCTTCTAAGACTTTCAGACACTGTAGTATCAAAATACCTAACTTAGGTTGTAAATCCCAGTTCAGCAATTGAACCACAGGGCTGTCTGATGCCCTAGTCCATAGACCACACTGTTGCCAATGAGATGGTCTCACTGGTCATTCCTGACTTCTCACTGTGCCAGCATTAAGCCATGTAATGAACTGGACTGGGGAACAGTTGAAGTTTAACAAAATTTGTGGAGTTTATGGAACTATAGGAGAGGAGAGAAGTATAACACCATTATGTAATCTGCAAACTGCAGTTCAAGAGAAAACTGTTGGAGGTGCATAATGAAGTTTATTATTTCAATGGAAGCTTAGCTAACATTGCAGAAAAAAACCTGACTGAGTTTACTAGAGGAGTGTAGTATGGAAGAGCAACTGCTCACTGGAGAACAGTCAAGATTATGGCTTAAGAAGATAATATGCAGCTGCAGATTCTCATCTCTTTAGAGAGACCCTTAGCTTTGAAACATCAAGAACTGTGAGATTCAAATCAGTTATTAATAAAACTTAGGAAATTAGTAGGGAAGGAGTGGTTTTTATTCTGCCTTCATTAGAGAATCTGTTGTTGAAAATTAAATCAGTATTTAAATCCTTCTACATATGAACAGTCTGGTTTTAAATCCAAGACAACAGATTGCAGCCAACACTTTGTGCAATTGGACATGCTTATATTAAATGCTTAGTCATAAAAATAACACTTCCAGAATTAAATACTTAACCCATGGCACTTTGTGTTTTCTGTCTTCTTGATGGCATTGTTAGCCTGTAATATCATCAACTATTCATCAAGGGCCAGTCCTTTTTCCAAGCTTTGCTCTTTCTAACTGTGGAGCTATAAAAGCACATGCAGACATACACACACCCCCACTCAGGTTGGCAAGAATCCAGAGTAAAAGCAGGCTGGAGAGTCCTGCATTAAAATGCTTGCTTTTTCCTTCCTGGCCTTCATATTTCAAGGGAATGAAAAAGAAAGGCTTGAATATGTATTTGTTCCTGTTAGCGCAGGTAAGGGCAGACCCAGGGCACCTCAGCCTACTTGTTCGCTGGGGCCAGACGTGGTATCAGGGAACAATAACCGGCTCTGTGGTGCTCCTTCACACACTGAGCAGAAACTTGGCACAGTGAAGAGCCTGACCTATGAATCTGACAGTAATAACTTTGTAGCTTTTCATTTTCTTACTGATTAGGTTGATACTGAAAGTCAGCAATCTAGAAGCAAGAGTATTTTGCCTTTTTCATTCCTTTTCTTAGCCTGTATACTTTTATTACAGTTGGAAAAATGTTAATTTTTGATTAATTCCTGTTTTCTTTTCATCTCCTGTGCATGCCAGTAGAAATAAGCAGGGCTTCTGCTTTCAAATGGGAAGAAAAAAATATATACACACAACCACAACATCCTCAGTTTCCACTATACCCTTCAATGCTTTGCCAATGATTTTCTTAAGAAACAGGCAAGCTAAGGTTACATGCTTGCAGCTTCTGTGGGCAAACAAGGAGATATTTTGATCTTCTGTTCAAGGCCTGAACAAAAGGGGGTCTAGGTGGGATTTGCAAAGCATTATGCAGATTGGTGTCCTTCACAGAAACTTAAGATGGGTAAAGACGTTGGTGTTGTGGTTGCATTGAGCATGACGATAGTTCATGCCTGTGTCTTGCCTCCCTGTGAGTGCTGAGAGAACTGCTCTGATGTTTGGCTTTGTGTCATCCTCCTTGTGTCCCCTTCCTGTTTCCTAACCTTCTATACAGTGGAACTGAAGCCTCTCTCTAGTTAGTCCATCTCTGGTTAGAAGAGGGACACAAGATTTGACCTGTTTTTCCTTTTTTTATTAAGTTTAAATTAATTTTATCTTTTTTAACCTTTTGGCTTCTTTTGCCAGAACAGAAAGAAGAGCACTCAGTTGGATTTTTTATGGTTCCCATTGCTTTTCTTTTTACCTTACTCTTCGTAGCTGTAGTCTTTTGAGTCTTTCCATATACATCAGTACTTCCTGCTGTTAATTTCATTTTTTCAATGGACCAGTAGTTCTTTGCCTTACATGAAATGAGGCTACTGCCTGTGATTAGACTGTTCACAGGGAACACAAATTCCTGTTTAATATTAGATGTTGCAGTGTTTTTATTACTCTTTTTCAGTATGGCTTACCAATGGCATACTTCTTTAGCACAAGTGATTTGCCACAGCAACTGTGAGAGTGTTTCCTGAGATGCTGCAAATAATTCAGTAGTCCCAATATTCCTTACCTTTTCAGTGGCACACCTGAAGGTATGCCACACAATTGCTTAGACTACTTTTGGTATTGCTTTGCTGGCTTTTTGGAAAGAGAATAGATTTTGGAAGGTGTCTTTGTAACCCTTCCTTTTATGGTCCAACTGAAATAATTCTATTTACAGCCATGTTACAGTTCTGCCCTCTTTCAAAGATGTTCATGGAGAGGAGAGCACCAGTCAGCAAGGGTTCTGGACTACCCTGATGTCCCAGTCAAGCATTTGTTCTGTATATTTTAGCTGTGAATTTGGCTTTTGGCCTGAGACATATAGTATCTCACACTGTGACTGCGAAGTTGTTTAAACTAGCTCCAGGATACCTTGTACTCTGCTCCAACTTGATTTATTTGCACCTAATTTCTCTGATTTTAGATTACAGACTTCTTTGTTCAGCGAATGTCATCTTGTTCTGTACATACTTGGAGCCTGACGGTTAACCCACAGGGTAGACCTTGTAGATTTTTAACCCTTTCAGTGAATTGTAACAAGCAGAAGTTCAGCAGAAGCTTTGCTTTCCCTTGTCCCACATTATATTAATCAGGAGGTTTTTAATGCTAACAGTGTTGTCATCTGTGTTTTTTGGCGCTGCTTTCAGCTTGTTTGTCTTAGTGCTGAAATTAGTGTTGCTTTCAAAGATACGCACAGAGTTCCCTTTATGTTATTTTTTCATGACAATGATCTATATATGAAATTTTAAAGAAGATTTACTTTCTACTGAAATTCAGTGGCATTTTGGCACCTATCCACAATAGAAGAACTGAAAAATTCAAGCCTACAAGCACAAACCAAGTACACTGATTAATAACCTGACTCCCTTGGCTACTTCCTTGTCCTCTTCTTCTTCTTGATTTTGCCCAGAGTTCATGATCTAGTAATTTGCTTTTATTTGTGTTTGCATTTTCAAAGGAAGCATATTTACCTTGACTGAACTGTAATGTTTAACCATGGAGGCTTTGTTACTTCATGGGTCTTTGTTTCTTTTTTTGTGGCATGGAGTATGTACACGTACTCCTGCTTCTAAGATATTTTCAAACAGCCTCTGTATCAATTCCATTAACTTTAATTTCCTAAACCTCTCCTTCAGGCTGTTAATAACTAACTTTCTGTTTTTTTAATCACTTTTCTTGAAGCTGTGTGCCCTGGTCATATCCTTGGTTTGGTCCCCTTGTGAGGATTTGGAACTTAATTACTGTATGTTATGGTCACTGCCAGCCCCTTAGTCAATTGCTTCCTGAAACAATTCAGTGCCAACTCAAGTATCAACTCATAAATTCTTGTGCATATGTATAATAGCAAGACACAATTTTTCCACATTTTGTCCTCCTGAAATGTTGTTGATGCAATATTTACATTGTTGAAATTAACACATTGTTATTTTATAACTAGGCTGTGTTGCCTTCCATTATTACTAGCTGAAATCCTCAGCTTCATTTCATCCCTCTCAAACCAGGAGAAAGACTTCATGCTGGCCCTAGTTTGGTAGCCAGTTTCCCATTTGTACTGTTCCCTCCTCAGCTTTTATGGCATGCTGCGAATGAAACTGGAATATACTGATCTGTAACAAACTTGGGTGAGTTCAGGTCAACAGTTCTTAGCTCTACAATCTTTAGCAGAACAGCTCCAAAGCTGCTTTAATTTACCTTAGGGATATAGATTTACATTTACATGGAATCAAAACAGAGTTTCAGCTCCACTCTCTCAGCAGTGACAGAAACATGACAAAATGCAACATGCTCAAAATTTCCAGACTAACTTGTTTGAGATGCAGCTCTGGTTAAGATGTGGTGATGCAGTATTCACCTAACTATTAGTCTTTCGAGGTACAGCCTATTTGAATTGAAATAAAATTTGGGAAAATAATGAGAGCAATAACATATCTCATCCTTAGATGCCTTCTTGTTCTGTAATATTACTAGACTAAGCAGACTTTTCTGGAGCTTGTAATTGCTAGTTGCATAGCTAACAAGAAATAGCTGTATAACCTAGTTCTGACCAAGGAACAAAGCTTTCCAGAAGATTAATTTACACATGATGCAGCATGCATTGAAGAAAGAAGCTTTTGTAATAATAATTAGCTCCTTAGTAAAGAGTAAGAGTGCAGAGAGTGGAAAAAGTACAATGGGTGATTGCAACAGCAGCACAGATTCAAGCAAGCCTAGTGATGATAGTGTCACATCTGATGTTCTAAGAGTTTAACATGCAGACCTGAAGAGGAATTATTTAAAAATGATGGTCTTCCACTGTGTGTAGAGCACAAACAGGAGCCTGTTGAACAGAAGGATCCCCCACGTCACAACCTCTTGCAGTATGGGCTATGGTTGCCAATTAGGTTGAGGCAGGACCTACACCCAGGCTGGGCAGGTGTTCGATGTTGCCTCCTGCTGCCTCAGCTGCTGGTGGTTTTATCAGGCATAAGTCCCCTGTAGGGCCAGCTTTGCTGTTGGCATGTTTCCCCTTGACTCCAATGGGGTGTGTGGTCTTGGTGCTTTGTTCCAGACTGCCTGGCTTAGCCACTGCACATTGAACACTATTTTATAGGGATTCCAATAACAAATTAGGATTTCAGTAGTTTAGCAGTAAGTATTCATAAAGAAAGCAGTTACAGTATAGGGACTCCTTTTTATGGTAGCAAGTTATTCCAGATTGTGCAGGTTTATAGCAAATTTGTAACAATAAGTGCATATGAGTGTGGAAATGTTGGAGCAGAGTCCTTCTTCTCCCCTTACTATTAATCAGATATGTCATAACAAAGGATGAGCTGTCATTTATTTCAGAGTGTATTTTCCTCTAAAGAAATAAACCTGTCTCATGCTTGGTCTGGCACGTGGGTGACAGATGCACACCAGCATGTCACAGTAAGGGACAGAGCTAGTAGCAACTTTTCTGACATTGCAAGAGTCAGGTAAGCTTAGGTGAAAGTAAGCTTAGGTGAAAAATGGTCATTCACGTGGGTGGATGACTGAGAAGGTCTGAGAAAAAGGCATCATTCAGGAGTCAGTCAAGAGGCGTCACTCGGGTGGTAATGGGTAACTTGTGTCTGGGCTCCTGAACAGAGACTCCGGGGGAGTGTGAAAGGGCAAGAGGCAAGGGACGCAGGTTGCAACAAGAGAGATTCTGATTAGGCACAAGGAGAAAAAATTCTTCACTGTGGCGGAGGTCAAACACAGAACAGGTTGCCCAGAGAGGTTGTGGGTTCTCCATTACTGGAGATACACAAAACTTAGTTGGACAAGGCCCTGAGCAATCTCATCTGGCTTTGAATTGGTAGCTAACTTTGAAGTTGGTGCTGCTGTGAATGGGGGAAGGAGGCAGTTGAACTTCAGAGGCCACTTCCAACATAAATTATCCTGTCATTATATTTTATGTGTGAGCTGGGAATAAAGTAAGGTCAGCAAGAATGCTTAAAAGATCATTTTTGTTCTCAGTGAGCTTAGAACCCTGCAGATTTCCACAAAGCAGCCAGTGCCCCAGACAGGGGAATAATGTACATGTTTTGGTAACTCTTGTTTTTTATGGAGAGAAACTGGCTTCCAGAAGTGATAAATGTGCTACGTCATATACAGTGACTCTGATTCCTGCTAGAATTTGTCATCCTGGGGACTCTGATTCTGTGTACAAATCTACCATCTCAGGCCTTTTCTTGTTGTATTGACATAAAAGATATTTCTGTGGATTTAAGTGCAGGGTTTTCATTTGTTTATTGATTTTTAAAGCCAGAATCTCAGGTCCTTACTCAGTTTTGAGAAAGTCTTGATTTGAGACAGGCCCCTTATTAATGTCAGTGTCATCTTTTCCTAATCAAGGACATTAAGACTGGGTTCAGTAGTCTTTTGCCTGAGTGGGGATTGGATGAAAATTGAGAAGATTCTCAGAATTTGTTCCATACAGTATAATCCTTCTGCAGGGTTTGCTCTGCTACCTGGAATAATTTCTTAATCTTTCCTGTGAAGGAGAGTCTTTCCAGCTGTTCACAGAACAAATGAAGTGTGTCAGCACTTTATTATCATTTGCCTTCATGAGTTTTGGGTATATCTGATTTTAAGGAATTCACTGCTACAATTCTTGGATTTACAGCTGGAATGTTAAAAGACTCCAAATTACTTTTTTTATCCAAGAGAAAAATGTGGTTTTTGAGTGCTAAGGAGTTTCTCACAGCATTATGTTTATTTTGTAAAACTATACTGTCTAGCATGCCGAGCCATCCACTGATAAACAGTAACAGCATAGCTGACTCATTTTCGTTGTATAGAACCATTGTAACTACCAAGTATCAAAACAGCTAACAAGTTGAGTAGAGCCTTTCCTGCCATACTGACATGTGCAGCTTGTTTGTACTCTGAATGAAAACCACACAACGATAAGCTGCCAATACATTGCAGCTGATTGTGTAAAAAACCCCCACGTGGTTATGTTCATATCGGAGACTGGCACCCCTTGTGAGTATGCATTTCTTTTTTGTATAGCTGTCTCAAATCAACGTAAAACTGAAGGTTAGCAAAATACAGAGCGTTAATCTAATAAGCCTCTCTGGCTATTGCTACTTGTAAGATACAGATGCATGGGTATGAAGTTGTCAGTGTGCATGGGCATTATATTACATTGATGGTTTCAAGATTTATAAAGCACTAGGGTCTTTCCTCTGTGCACATCTGATTCCCATAAATATTAACAAGAGTTACAGGCCATGTTGTTTGTGGACTGTGCTCTCTAGAGTTCCAATTTTGTAGTGTTTGTAGACTTTCTGCCATCTTTTTTTTTTTTTAACTGTTATCTGATGTTTTCATCTGATGTCATATTACATATAAAAAAATACCAAACAAAAGGCAGAACAGCTCCAGAGAACCACACAAATAGACAGGATAAACTATGATTTGAAAGCAACACTTTGCTTCAAACACTCGGGCCTTAATACTTCCTTGCTAGCGTTTCCCTTTCTGAATCACTTTTTCAGGTACTTACCCAGCCCCCATCTGAGCTACAAATTTCCTGCTCTGTAGAAGAATTAATTTGATTTGACTTCTATTTATTTAAGTGCATGTTGACACCTGCTTATTTATTTCAGTGTGCATGCGTGGGCTTATCAGAGCAAAAGATGTGAGGCCTGTTGGCCTGTTGTTATGAAATATTATGGTATTACTATTTTCCATTAGGTTGTCTGTCTAATTTCAGTTTGTAAATCCCTAATGACAGAACCTTTCCTGTGAAGAGCTATTACAAATATCACCTTGATTCAGAACATGGGAACATACTAAATATGCTGCTGGATCAGGCCAGCAGTCCGTCCAGTAAGCTGTCTTTAGCAGTGTCAGTAAGGGATGCCATATAGGGAAAACACAGGAGCGTGACCACTTTTTGTTGTACACCCCAGTTATCTACTGTTGTAGGACTAGGAGTGCTGGAGGCAGCATCTCTACCTGTTCTTTTTAGTGTCTGCTTTTGGACTTGTCCATAATCTGTCTAATCCATTTATGAACCTGCTGATACTATTTGATATCACAGTGTTTATGACAGCAAGTTTACAACCTGCTGTGTAAAAAATACATCACTAATCCACTGTAATTTTTGCCACCTCTAAGAAAGTGACACAGTGGCATCTTAAACACAGACCAGAAGTCCGTTCTGCCTTGGACTTTAGCAACCCAGGACAAAATGATGTTTCTTATTCCAGGGAGCCTACTATGTATTTAAAGCATCCTTGAGCAGAACCTCAAAGTTACCTGTGGACCAGAAAGTGCTGCCTGCCTGTTTCAGTACCGTCAGTAACGTTGATTACTAAACCTGAACCTAGTCCAGGGATGCCTACATTAGCCTTAAGTACATGCCTTTTTTGTCTTTATGTTAATGTTTTTTTTTTTTAAGTAGACTGTCCCAACCCCTATTGAGCTGGTGGAAAGGAAGGAGGGCTGGAGAGGATGCGGAGACCTAAAGATACTCTTAAAATGCGTAGCTAATACTTAACTTACTCTCCCCATGTCCCCTGGAGATGTGGGAAGAGTTGCTGGCCAGTAGGTATGTTCCTTGGAAAGCAGTTCCAGCTGCAGGGCTTTTCGCACTGTGGTCCCCCTTTTGTGCAGCAGCTAAGTGTATTTTGCAGCATGATCTTCCTCTCAGGTCATTTATGCTGCTGCATGGACTAATTCTAGACCTCTTAATGTTTTATAGTATTACACAGAGGTTTTGGCGTCATTTTTCTAGCTGATATATAGGCTTATTGTTGGAAGGTGTCTGCCCTGATGAGCCTGCTGCCTAACACAGGACAGCAATCTGTTTCTGGATAAACTGGGGTCATTGCTGGTACAGTCTGAAGCGCTTGCTCATTTTCCTCTTTCTGGGGCTCAGCATTTTCTTTTCAAATCTTCAGAAGAAAACCACTGTTGTCAGAACGCAGACAAGTATCAGATTAGACTTCACCGCCAAGGGAGCGTAACACGCTGAACTCCACGGCAGCTTTAGCCGAGACCCGCCTGTTGACACACAGTCAAAGTCATGGTCTCCACAGGTGGCGATCGCCCTCATCACTATTGTTCCAGCCACCAAAGGACAAGCTGGCTTTGACATTTGCAACCAACCGAGTCGAGGTGCCATGCAGCGCTGTTCTCGCCGCACCAAGGACATTGCCATCCCGACTGCAGTCACCTCAACCTCATTCTTTTGCGTTTCCTTCGTAACGTCGGGTTTTCGGTGAGGATCGTGGGACTCCGTGAGCCCCCTCTAGTGGATGGCTGATGCAAACGCCAGGCTCGTCTCGGAAAATGCAATGCTTTTGACTTCTTCTCCTTGGGTGGTGGTAGTTCTTGTGTCTGCTAAAGCCAGCGTAGGAGAGTGAAATCTCATTATTTCATCCTGCGGTTTTGTTACTTTAAAAGACAAAGGCAAATCAAGTGTGTAACAAAGCTTCTTATAGACGATAAAATACATGACACCAAGTAAATCCATGGGCAATAGATAGCTTAGTTCTAACAGGGAGCATTTGTATGTCTAGAAGTTTCGTAGCTGTGGTCAAGTACATTTGTATTAGTGTTCTCATGTGCAAATGAATTACTATATTTTTTAAGAAATGTGCTTCATGTTTTTAGCGTAGCAGATGCCTTTGATCAGCATGAATAGAATTATTTGTATGATACTTTGGAATTTAATTTGATTTGCAAGATGTTAATTTAAAATTTTGTATTGACTTTTGAAATGATAGTCTTCAAGAGGAGTGCCCAAAATTCTCACTGGAGATTAAATAAGCAGAGGATGATTGCTTGAGGAACTGGTCTTCTGAAATGCTGAGATGCCCAAGTGAACTCCTGTTGTCTGAGGGGCAATAAGCATTTCACAGAGGCTGTTACTGTGTAGAAATAAAACACAAAATAAGAAGACACACTATCTGTTTTAATAACTAATTTTGCTGAAGGTGGAAACAATGTTAGATAACAGTGACATTTTAACTTGTTAGACACATGACTGAGCAAAACACTGATCACAATTTTACGATGGGAATTAAATCTGAGAGTTTGTATTTTTTTAGCCGTTTTATCTGTGTGGAATGTGCAAAAGTGGTTGGCAGATAAACTTCAAAGCAGCTGTGTTTAGGATGTTGAAGCTCTGCAATGTTATCAGACCCAGGCACAGAGATTACATTTTAGCATTAGTGCTGGAAAAACTCATGTTTGAAATGCATATTACCTCTCAGTAGATAGTGCTGTTCCTTCCTCCCTTCCTCCCTTCTTCCCTTCCTCCCTTCCTTCCTCCCTCCCTCCCTCCCTCCTGCCTTTCCACCCTTCCTTCCCCCCTTCCTTTCTTCTGTCCTTCCTCCTATCTTCCTTCCTTCCCGCCCACCCTCTTTCTCTTTCTTTCCAGCTGTCAGTCTGTTTTCCAGCACTTTTCTCTTTCCCCTCTTCCCCCCACCTTCTTTCCCACCCTCCTCCTTCCTCTCCCTCCCCTCCCTTCCTTCCTGCCTTTCCAACCTCCTGCTAGTCCATCTTCCAGCACTTTTCTCAAACACACTTCCCAAGTCATGCTGTGACACCTCACCAGAACAGACTTCATGTTTATGGAAAGCTGCCCAGCGGAAAAGGACCTGGGGGTGCTGGTTGACAGTCAGCTAAATATGAGCCAGCAGTGTGCCCAGGTGGCCAAGAAGGCCAACGGCATCCTGGCCTGTATCAGAAACAGTGTGGCCAGCAGGAGCAGGGAAGTGATCATCGCCCTGTACTCGGCACTGGTGAGGCCGCACCTTGAGTCCTGTGTTCAGTTTTGGGGCCCTCACTACAGGAAAGACATTGAGGTGCTGGAGCGTGTCCAGAGAAGGGCAAGGAAGCTGGTGAGGGGCCTGGAGCACAAGTCTTATGAGAGCAGCGGAGGGAACTGGGGTTGTTTAGCCTGGAGAAAAGGAGGCTGAGGGGAGACCTTATTGCTCTCTACAACTATCTGAAAGGAGGTTGGAGTGAGGTGGGTGCTGGTCATTTCTTGATTAGTGATAGGATGAGAGGGAATGGTCTCAAGTTGCGGCAGTGGAGATTTAGATTGGATATTGGGAAAAATTTCTTCACTGAAAGGGTTGTCCAGCATTGGAACAGGCTGCCCAGGGAAGTGGTTGAGTCCCCATCCCTGGAGGTATTCAAAAAGCATGTAGACAACGTACTTCATGACAAGGTTTAGTGGGCATGGTTGATGGTTGGACTCAATGATCTTAAAGGTCTTTTCCAACCTAAACGATTCTATGATTCTATGATTCACCATCCTGTGTCTGCTGTCTGACATGTATTCATGCATTAACTCCTACAGGCCCTGTGACCTTGTGGAAGAAGGCAGTTGAGGGCTGGTATTTTACTCTTTAGCATCCCTTTCACTGCTGTCCCTAAGGTGGCCCTCCAGACGTTTTTTTATGCTTAACTTTCACTATGTTTAACCTTTCCTGAAATCACTTCTCCTGCTCTTACTACTGACATTTGAGTGACTCATCTTGGGAGGTAATATGTTAGACAAGTGACATTAAGATAGTACAGTCAGCCAGTCAAACGTGTTTGGACAGCCTATCTCCATAATCATACTCCTGCCTTGGAAGACGGCTGGCTGGCTGAGAGAGGCTACATTGGTGCATTTCATTAGCTGACGTTATTTCAGTATTCAAAGTGAGGCAGTTGGTAAATCATCATTAGCAGCATTAGCATAGTTATTCACACCTTTGTTGTAGATATTTGGTAACTGGCTATACATCACTTTCTCTGCAGCTTTTTTTTGTCTTGGGATTACTGATGTTTATAATAGGAATCTGCTTATATATACATGCACAGCTGTAGGTGTGCAACATACGTATATTCACGCATGCACACACACATGCTGAGGCTTTGTTAATTGATGTTAACTGCTGGTGTTTTTTTATGACAAAACATATTTCTCTATTGGTCTGTTTGCACTGCTTTATTTTAGCTTCACCTAATGCACTGGAACTCCACACTGTACAGCAGCATTGATGAGGCAGTGGGGAAGAAGCATGGCATAGCTATTATTGCTTTGTTTGTGCAGGTAAGTTTCCTGTGTTGCATTTGTTAACATGCACTATCATTTGTCTGAGGAAAATGAGTTCCTTTCCATTTTCTTTCATTTTAATGATTTCATAAAATAAAACGATGTATGACTGCTGGTATTCTATTCAAAAGATACTTCTCAGTCATGCCTTCTGTGTATGTGCTAGGTAAGTAATTCTTGTTTAAACAGGATATTGGAAGTATGTTAGTTAAAGAATGGATAATACATAGTGGGCCATCTCTCTGTGACTCTGGAGATAAGCAGACATCCAGTCTCCATTCCTCTGAGGGCAGAATGAGGGCTCTCAGGAGGTAAAGTGGTTCACTATCTCTGTACTGTGGTTTTGTCCATTCCTGGTCAGGCCTGCTGTTCAGGGATTGAGGAAATACACAGAGGAGGGGAGGAAAGAGGAAAAAAAAGCCTACTAACCCATTGGCACAGCCGAAAACTGGTAGTAGGATTGTGCTTTTCTGAACACAGGGACAAGTGTGTTTCTTGTGGTGCGGTCATGTTACTTCTTCCAGAGATGCCAGACTGAAAGTGTAATGAGTCTTGCCGCAGACTCTCTGAAAAGCCTGCAGCGAGGAGGCTTAAAGCTTGCTGGAGAGAAGGTGTAATGCCAGCTGGGAGGTTAGCCCCATAATCTAATTGCCGTTGAAGGTTTTTCAAGGGCTGTACCCTATAAAGAAGATCTTCAGTTTCAGTCCTTGAACATCAGATTCTCATCATCCTCATGATTTAAATGGGTTTGGAGGAAGAGGTTTAGAGTTTGTGCTTAGATCAGATGGATTTTTCTTTCACAGTGATATTAATTTGTCGTATTTCATAACGAGTTTATGAGTGCCTTTGAGCTTTACCTCTGTTTGAATTTAAAGGTACATTGATTACAGCTCTAACACTCAGATAGAACTGCTAAAAATGGAAGTTAGAGAAAGTCTTCAGTTTCATATCCTAGAGGGCTGTGTGATAATTGCTTATGTAAGAAGTCACCTTCTAATTCCAGCAGAGGTAACCTTCGAGTTAGTTAGAAAGTTATATATAAGTTCTTAAATAAATCTGAAACTTCAATGATACATTTTGCATTTCTGGTCTCTCACCTTTGTCAGAGTTATTAAACATTCCAACGGGCTTTTTCATTAGCCAAGAAAGGCATCATGTAATTACCATTGACCAAAGGAAAATAGTATTTATGCTGTTTATTAAAGGAACAGGGAGAGGAAATTCAGTGACTATTTTTTCCTGTTAAAGGCATGGAAATACGGTAGTTTTGCACCACAGTTCTCAAACACATAATTTTAAGGGCAGTGAAAATATTTTCACTGATTTAAGTGACAGCCCTTGATGATTATTAACTTAGAAACAGCATCTTTGAAGTGATTTCACTATCTTTTACACACTTTGAAGGTTTTAAATTGAAATCCCATTCTGAAACAAAAGAAAATCCTCTTAAATTCCTAGAAATAGCAAAGTACCTTTTGTTGACATTCAACTGTTTCCTTCCAGTGACTACTGTGCCATTCTATTTCAAGAGAAAGAAAAAGCAAACAAATTTTTCAGGGTCTAGCTATCCCATTCTCACTCATGCCGCTTCATTCCTCATCTTGTATGTGTACATGTTGGCAAAGAAATCAAGTGGAAGGCCGTTTTGAGTTTTCCTATTTTAACAATGTTGTTCTGAAGGTAGAAGCTAGGGTCCTAGAATGGGTGATTTAGATCAGAAGCGGCTGAAATCAGTGTGCAAAGTGAACAGCATTCATTATAAGAATCAAATGGATTTTTGATATTTGGATTTTTTTTAGGGATTTTTTCATGATAAGAATCTCTTATTTCAACAACAGGTTTCGTTTGAAAGCTTCATCTTCTGTGCCTTAAAGGTGTTCGGTCAAGGCAGTGCTGCAGGCTGCTGGGAGCCCGGCTGTCAGCAGCAGGATCCCAGAGATGCCATGAGGGAGGGGATCTGCTGTTCTGCTCTTTGCAGGCAGGAAAAAACTCCCTCGAGCTTCAGAGATACCTTGGGCCGTATTTGCAACTCTATGGGAACAAATTAAAAAAGTGTCTGTTGTGCTTGTTCACTCTGTTCCTTTCTGTGTACTTTTCTGACAAAAACTGGTAAGGACAAACGGTTTCCTTGGCATTTATATGCCATAATGCTGCGTGATTTTGACTCCACATGCAGTATATACTGCAAAACAGGGTTAGTCAAAACTTACCAGACTTAACTGTGACTCCTTCTATTCTGTGAATTTCTGTCTCTGCTTTGAAGTTACTTACACCTCGTTTACTTTTGACTGGTGGCTTTATAGTGATTTAATCCTTTGGAGTTGCCATGTATCAGTGTGTTTGGTTAACTCAAGGTTTTGTAGCTTAACTGAAAACAACTACAGAACTTACTGTTCTGATTGGCCTCTGTCTTGCCTCACAGTTTCTGAAATTGCAAAATACTGAAACTCATCTTTGCTTGCTGTATTTCAGATAGGAAAAGAGCATGTAGGCCTAAAGGCTGTAACTGAGATTCTCCAGGACATCCAGTACAAGGTAAGGCATTGTCTGAAGAAATGATTCCTTCACTGACCAGAGAGACAGCAAGTGAGCAAATGGTCTATGTGAAGCCAAGAGAAGGGTTTCAGATGTGTCTGTAGTAAAACGACTTGCGAAAGCCATCATTTGGTGGCCTGCATCAGAACCTCAGCATTTTACAGTATTCAGATAATACACCGTCTTTGTAGTTACCTCCTTTACTGGTGGTCAGAAAGTTTGATCTCCTATACCAGTAACTGATTGCAAATGCTGCCTTTTCAGTGATTATCATGGAGTCAGTGTGAATGCAAGCACTGCAACATGCTTAGTGAACACCAGCAGTAGTATTTCCAAACTTAGCTGGTTTTAATTTGTAGAAGAAAAGAATAGATGAACTGAGCACCTATATTAACTTGCAGTAGGAAATCAGCAAAAACACAATGCTGCGTTGTCAGGTGGATTATGTGTGGGGATCCTGAAGGACAGATAATAAGCCTAGCAGGACTGAGGAGATATGAGTGTTGATGTTATCTTAAATTACATTGGGCAAGTTACTTCCATCTTTCTGCTTCATAGTCTCTGTCTGTAACATAGAAATAATCATTCTTACCTTTTATTTTTAAAGGATTTTGAGATGTATTAATGAGGTGTTCTCTATTGGTGTGCAGAGATTAGCCATTCCCTTAAGTGGAAGCTGAAATGTAGAAAAATTAGAAGCTGTTATTAGAAGGGAATTGAAAATCTTCTTTTAGTCAAATAACATATGGTAAACTTCAGTCATAATGTTAATATTCCAAACTCATTGTTTATGAAGGTGTCAGAGAAAACAATAGTGTATATAACTCCATAGTTTCATTACTGAAAGGACAGGCAAGTAGAGGAAGGTCATGGAAGGCCTCATCATTGTGAGCGTGTTATACTAACAACTCTCAGAGGGTCAGTGTCAAACATTCTTTTGGCATACATAAAATTTTCTTGCATTAAATATGTGGAAGCAGTTTTATGTTATTACGTGTTACCTATGTCTGTCAAGCAAAAGCTCACTTTGGCCCTTGTTTTTTAAACTCATTTTGTATGGAACCCCTGAATTTCATGTAGAGAATTTCAAGGCTGGGACCTGGAAGGAGCCCAGGTACTAAAGGTAGAAAGTTAACAAATTGCTGAGATAACCTTAGAACTAAAATACAAAATAGAATAAAAAAAGCGTTTGCGTAGCTGCAAGCACAAATGCAATGATGATTAAATGGGGGCTATTAATGAGGTTGCTTTGCACAGGAATTCAAGGCTTAATGTTATAAGAACACAAAGTGTGTTTTACCTCTCCATTTATCATCATTTTAATAAGAAACTAGAGATGAGATTGATTTGTATTCATTTTTTCAGGGAAAGTCCAAAACAATACCCTGTTTTAATCCCAACTCTTTATTGCCAGGTAAGGTGCCTTTGCTTACTTTTGTGTGTGTGGATTACTAGCTAACTGCAGAGGCTGAGACAATCTTGATCTAAAGCATAGCCTAATTGTAAGCCTGAGAGTGTGTCCCATAAGGTGATAATGCCTTTTGCACCTAGTGGTGCCAACAGGTATAGAGATGAAGTCCCTTTGCAACTTAACAATAAATCCGCACCTTCATCATGTGAGTGGGATGTGGACTATAGAGTGGACTATAGTCCATGCACTGCTGGCAACACTGTGGCTAGCTTTCTTGATGATTTATCACCCACCTAGAGGAGGAGCTGTATGTACTCCTTTCTCTACTTCGGCATGAAACAGGAAGGGTAAGGTTACCCACTTACCAAGGTAGCTTTTTGGCAGTATCAGAAGACAATGCCGTAATGCAATGACAGTTGTATAGCATACAAGGAGTAGTGACAATGGAAGGCAAATTCGAATACATATAGCTAAAAGTTAAAGAGTAACAGTAAGAAACAACCACTTCTTCTACCTTGTCCTAAAAAAAAAGTGACTTTAAAAAACGCATTTCTATAAGACAAACGTTTCTGCAAGGAATCCTTCAGAGCTAAATTCCATGTCATAGTGGCAAGATCTTTAATTTTTCAAAGTAATCCATGTCTATATTAAACTATAGTAATTATATCAAAAGAATATTGCTTAGGTTGCAGTCAAGTGCTCAGCAATTAGGAACTGCAGGAATTAAGGCTGCCTGTGCCCCTTCATGCATATGCGTTATAAAACATCTTCTAATTGTGTGACCCTAAGTTAATTTTCACAGGACCCCTGCCTCACAGTTCCTGTTTGATGCTGATCAAGTCACATAAACCAAAATTTCCATAAGTCATTTCTAACTATGTGTTCCTCATTTTCTAGGTGCCCGACTTGAGATCATGGGGTCTGATTTGCAGAAGTGCTGAGTGCTTACACCTCCAACTGAAGTCAATGGGAGCAGTGCTCTGACTGCATTAAGTGCTATAGAAAGTTAACTACTCTGAGAAATCAGGTTTTAAGCATCTCATATTGAACACCTCAAATGAATAGATGCATTTGACCTTAACTTCTCTGTGGCCAGTTCCCCAGCTTTGAAGTGTGGGGGTAATCAGTCCTTCCTCACCACACTGGGGTGTTGGAAGGAGAAATTAATTCATGTTTGTGAAGCACTCAGACACTGAAGAAATGAGTGCATTAGAAATACGAAAAATGAGAAAATGTGGTCCTTCTAACAAGCAGGATTTGAATAGCATGGGAAAAAGAAGACCAAGGACCACATACTGTACTGAGAAATCCAAATGTTATTAGATGCTTTTCAAAAGAAAATCATCCATCTTTGCAAGTAAATGATGAAAGGTTCTCTAGAAAAGACATACGTGATCATGTAACAAAGATGGTGTCACAATGCATGCACAGGATGAGCTGAATTGATTCTTGCAGTTCTTAACTTTTGAGTGTTTGATAATGCAACTTGCTTTCAATGGATTTGCTATGTAATTCCCTAACTGAGAAAGAAAACTACACCAACAAAACAAAATCCATGCACTGACAACCACAGGCTTCATTAGCAGGATTTAATTCTACTGATACTCTTCTGAGCTAGTAGTGAAATGGCAGTAACAGGTTAGGTCAACCAAGCAAGTTTATTAATTTCCAATCTCCCATTCTGTCCTTGTCAAGCTAGTCGCAACCTTCCCCCTAACTGTCCATGCCATGACTAACCACCCTTT
>VYZV01044870.1:41450-67823 GCA_013401275.1 Pandion haliaetus | reverse complement strand
GTTTATGAATAGATAATAATTTACTTTTAAAATATTAATAATTTTTCACTATATAATTTGGACAAATATTTTTTCAGCTGTGGACTACATAGCAGTTTGTCTTTCTTACTCAATGGTGGATGGCTAGTTGCCTACATCATATTGTATTAGCATCTCTGCTTTCAATGATAAACATTTAAAGTGCAGCAGAGCAAGTATCAGCTAAAGAATATAGTTGATGAACATTTTATACAGACCTTTTTGGAAGCATTTTTACCAACATCTATCACAGTTTAGATAACAAAACCAAGTAGTATGATCCTGTGGAAAATGCAAATTGAACTTAATCTTTCCTTTCACAAACAACAAAATTCAAGGGCCTTCAGTAATGAAAAGAAACATAATCTAGTTCAAATACTCGCCCAACTCCCTGTAATAATAATAATATTCTAAAAATAGATGTGTCTTGAAACAAGGTTTCAAGGTTTAATGTTCTATTTTGACATTTTTAATACAAACCCATTTATTTCTTTGCGAATAATTGTTTCTATGCATGCAAATATATTGTATGGCCACTAAGATATTGAATAGTTGTAGCTTTATTTCAGGATACAAGGTGGTGCTGTTTCTTTTTAAAACTGAAAATAATGTGCTGATAGGATCTTGCAGAAAGCAGTAGTAGGGACACAATATCTCATCGAGTGTAGTGCTTCTAAGAAGCCAACTTCTCTTACCTCCAAATCTATTTAATTGCTATGCAGTTAAGACATACATACATATGTATGTTCATACGTGCACATATATATACATCCCAATAAGCAGTTTTGAAGCAATAACAGACTTCAGCCTTGTACAGAATGCTGAATTTGTGTATTTGCATGCAGGGTCAGTCCCTTACATTAAAATTAACCTACATTTTATTGTAGAACTAAGGTACTGGCAACTTCTTGAAAACTGATTCTTTTCTCTGTACCATACATGAATGAAGGATATTGGAGCATTTGAAACTCTTGCAGTTTTACATAGATACTAAAATTCTGTTACCTACTTATTTATGCTTTTGACCTTTATGTCAATTAGCTCACTGTAAAATAATGTCAGAGCTTTTATTTTTAATTAAAAATTAGAAATGTGACACATCAAAAAGAAAACAAGCAAATTGCCAAAGCAAATAATTACATGATTTGCACCCTTGCATCACTATGCTGTTCCCAAATCCTTCCCTTCTCCCCACTACTCACAGTTGCCGACATAAATGTTATACCATGGATTGCAAGACTCATTTTCTGAGCTCTCTGCTGACTGACACTTCTTTTAGATCTTTTTTTGCAAGGTTCACTATGCAGCCACATGCTGATACGTCTTTCTGGGTAGCAGAACACATTTGGTACCTTGCAGGGTCAGGGCCTTGCATGAGGTACACAAAATGACCATGGCCCTTCTGAAAGCTCACATTTTGTGAAAGAATTAAAGGAACCTTAGACTGTGGATTAATGAAATATCAGGCTAAATGAACAACAAGAAACTATTAAAATATATTAATATCATAATATTACTTCCATTAGCACAGATTTTTCAAAATACCCATCATGTTAAAATTCATGATCCTGAGATGATCTTACATTATAGTCTGACTGTGTATATGTACAGTTCCACTGAAACCGATGGGATTACTTACATAAGAGATATTCATGGCTGAGTCTTTGCTGAACTGCAGACTTTAATTTCTATAGATGCCAAAATAGATTGCTCATCTTGCCAACAGATTCTTCTTATATAATCAGGAAAAAAATAAGTCTTTTTGAACACCTCCACAACATGCCCAAGTTATTACATCCTGAGTATCCTAGACGGTATCTTCTGGGACTAAAATACTTTTTATTGGGCAGCCTGTTAAAATATACTACTAAGATCAACAGATTTTTTTTGCATTTGTGCTTTCTGTTGAAATGCAGCCCAGGTAAAAGTTTTATTGGTCTGTCTCTACAGTTACATAAACTTATTTTGTATGTAGTTGAACATAGCCACAGAGTCACGATATTTGATTGCAGTCTACCTCTCTTGTTTTGTATGGTTTGATCCTTAGCACCTACCTCCAGCACCTACTTTTTATATATACTTTTTATATATAGTGGAAACACATATATACGTGTGCACAAAAGTTTTATTTTTAATCCTTTTACAAAATAACCTTAGTGATACATAGTTTATCTAAGTAGGTAACTAAATCACTTCCACAATTATCAGTAAACAGGAAGAAATACTCACATAGATTTCAAGATCAGTAGCTACTATCATAAGCTGTTTAATGGATGACTATTTAAATCATTAATCCTCATAACCAACTGGGTTTTATATCTAAATACAAGGCAAGTGATTCTCATCTTACAGGATAATAATGAGGGAAACAGATCTTTAAGACACTCTCAGATTATGTTGTAATAAAAAACTTGCATCATGATATACATCCTTCTCTCTTCTGAGGGCATGATTGATACTTCCCAATATTTATAGTTGATAACATAAACATTGGCCTTGTTGAGAAATTTTGAATGTTGAGGTCATTCAGAGCAAAAAACCTAAAATGGAATAGCTGCATACCTAGGTAATCCTCTGTAAAGGTTTTCACTACACAGCCCTAGAATCTGTCTGAAACTATAAAGAGACAGCCTCTAAGACAGGAAAAGCTCCTTCTGGGTTTTGATGTTGCCTATTGTACATTAGTCTCTCAGTTCAGCTACAAATTAACAAACAGTGGACTTTTGTAAGCAAGTACTAATTTAGAGAAAGTTAATGTGAACGTGATAGAATTTGCCTTTTGTGACATATCTCTCTTTTCTAATCCTCTCTTTTAGACTGACTTATTTGTTCCTTTTTATGCAGGTTATCTAAGTGGGAATATCTATTTAAAGAGCAGTACAGAATGTCCAAAATTATGATAAAAAGTATAATTATCTAGCAAGTAAAGGTCAATAAACCTAAGTCATAAAACTAGATGACTAACTAGATGACTGAGGTCAGGTTACAGGGACTAGTAAATCTCTACTCGATGAAAGGTGTGGAAATCTAAGGGAAAAAAAGAAATAATGATCGAATGAGAAATGTATACGACAACATTATCATATCTTACATAAAAACGTAGCAGTAGGGATAACACTGGTTATGAGAAAAATTACCTTAGTGGCATGGATAAAATTGTCTCTAGATGACGATGAAGTCTAGACAAAAACATGAATCTGACAGTTTCTGAGTCCTAAGGGAAGAGTTTGAGGTAATGGAAAAGGTTTTGTCTTTATCAGGACTGAAGCACAATTGAAATCTCCACTGAGTATTGTACACATTTAGAGTGAAGAGGGGAAATAATAGATTTACAAATTCCAGAATTCATTATTTGGAGCATGGGTATATATTTTAAGGTAAAATTCACAGATTTTAAGTACATATGGAAACACATACCAGCACATTAACTATGAAACACTGCTCCTTTCCCCATATGAACTAATGATTGAGGGACAAAGGGGAAATTTGAGCTTTTGGACTATACACTAGAATGCATAATGTATTACATTTTCCAATTATGCTTATCACCTAGTGGAAGGTCACCAGCAAGCATATCATTGAAATGATCTGATTGATCATGCTGTTCAGGATTTCCCATTTGTGGGCTTTTTTTTTTCCTATCTGCATTTTCACATTATACATGGTAGCTTTCACCCTGTATTCATGAGATGCAGGTTTATTTTTGTACTCTTACTGATTATAATATTTATAATTATTCCTCATATCAGGAGGTCTGATCCAAATATCAATGAAGACAGTGAAATTCATTCAGGGATTGCAGTGGGCTTTGAATTAGATCCAAGTTTGCAGTTTTGTTCAATTTTATGATGATTACAATAATCATTAGAACAACATAGACATTAAAAGTAACTTTCATTCAAATATGAGAGTGAAGCTAGGTATTGTTATGCCTTTTGACAGTTAGGAAAGGGTTAAAGAATTTTATTTTACTTTATGGCAATCTCCTTAATAAATTAATTTGAAAAACTGTTTGTAGTTCAATCATTAAGAATTAACTTGAAGTCATTGGGATTTATGCTGGCTACCCAGGAGAAAATTAATTGCATGATGTCAATAGATTTGGGGGATCTTCAAGTGTGTATGAAACAGGCATTCAATACTGACATAAATGACCACATGAAATAAGGTTCACTACCCAGAAACTCCTTCTTGGTTCCCCCGAGTCAGTCAAAAATATTTTTATAGACAGTTGTCAGTTGTTCTCTGTTGAAGGTTGCCGAGAACATGGAAGGGACAGTGGCCATTGTTAGTGTAATATGCAAATAGAATATGCATGGGAAGAGAGAGGCTTGAATTCAAGTTTACCACTACCAACAGGGGTTCCAAGTCTCCAGCTTTCATTCTCCAGGCAAATGCCTTAAACAGTATTGCAACCATCTGGCCCTGGAGTTCCAGGTAGGCTTCTGAGCCATGAAGAATGATCCTTACCACCAGAGAGTGGAAAGGGAATAAAATGCAAATAAGTGCTGCTCTGCACTGCACCGAGTCCTGAATGCTGGGGTTTTGGTTGTTTTGGGTTGTTTGTTTTTTTAAAAAATAAAAATATAACTCTACCACACATGTAAGCAGCCTTGGCTGATATAAATGCATTTTATTGACTTTCTGAAACAAAGATTATTCTTGTGGCTGTAAGCTTATTTGTCTTTGTTGAGTCTTATGGTTCAACCATAAATAAGTACTGAGCCATGTAATACTAGCTCCACCTGCTAAGCAGCTCAACTTGCCTGTCATTATTCAATGGATTGTGATGGGCACTGTGTGATTTTTTGCTGGTAAAAAAGTATTGTGGCAAGTAGAACTATTTATAAATTCACTTTGAGTTCTGCAAATGATTTGCCTTCTCTTCAACTCCTGCTCTCTTCAATTCTTATTTTGAGCATTCACATACTCAAAATGATGTGTTTTACAACGTTCAAAACTGTTTCCGCTTTTCATTATTAGATATTTCGTTTAAAAGTTTAGTTGCTTTAATGTTCAGATAAAAAAAATCCTTCTAATGACAAAAAAATGGTTCATTTGTGGTTGAACAAATAGCTTATCTATGTATCATACAAAATCTTTCATTTTTGTTTACTTTGATGAGAGAAAAACAAGCTTTTCCAGCTTTAATATAATAAAAATATTTTTTCTCATCACATCTTGCACCAATCACCGAGTCTAAACTCACTTACCTGTGTAATACAAGTTATAAATATAGCATAAATTTTAAGTCAGGGCAAAGGAAAAAAATGTTTTTTATAGAACAAAGTTTATAGGGAAGATCTCATGCTGTAATGTGTGAACATCACATAGTCATTTAATAGATATTAATATTTAATGCAAGTATGAGATGAAATAAAAGACCCTGATGTCTAAAAACTGGGCCTTTGAATACTGGAACCCCAAATTTTGCCTTAAATGCCTCAGAAAAGTGATCTAAAAAATGATGTTCTTGTGGTTTCGGTTTCAGCCCAGCTGGTAACAAAGCACCACGCAGCCACCCGCTCACCCCCCACCCCCTCCCCTGGCCATGTTGGGATGAGGAGAAAATCCAAAGGCAGGCTCGTGGGTCGAGACAAGGACTGGGAGGGATCACTCCCCACTCACGGTCACGGGCAAAAGACAGGCTCAACTTGGGGAAGAAACAAAATCAATTTCATTGACTACAGATCAAATCAAAAACAATGGTATCAGGAAGGAAAACCAAACATCAGAACCCCCCCCCCCCCCCCTCCCGCCTTCTCAGCTTAGCTCCATTCCCAGTGCTTTCTACCTCCTCCCTCCAGCGGCAGAAAGGAACAGGGGATGGGGGTTGAGTCAGCTCGCCACACATCGTCTCTGCCGCTCCTTTCCTCAGGGGGAAGATTCCTCACTCGTCCCCTGCTCCACCGTGGGGTNTGCTCCAGCGCGGTTTTTACCATGGAGTTACGGCCATCTTCGGGAGCCTCCGCTCCACCGTTCACCCCCATGGGCTGCAGGGGGACAGCCTGCCGTCTCACCACGGGCTGCAGGGCCATCAGCCTCCTCAGGTGCCCCCTCCTCCCCCTCCTTCTTCACTGACCTCGGTATCGGCAGAGATGTTCCTCTCACATTCCAATCCTCCCCCTCACTCCGGGTTCCCCTTCTTAAATCTGTTCTCCCAGAGGCGCTCCCACCGTCACTGATGGGGTCAGCCTGGGCCAGAGGTGGCTCCAACTTTTTGGAACCGGGGGAGCTTCCAGTAGCTTCTTACAGGAGCCACCCCTGCGGCCCCCTCCCCTGCTACCAAAAAAAAAAAACCCCAGAAAACGTGCCACACAAACCCATAAGAGTTCTCAATAATCATAATACAAAATGACTGTACTTTAGAATGCTACCATTCCTGGATTAGGGTTTCCTAATGCACCCTAAGCATCAGCTACAACATAAATTCCAAAATCTTTTATTAAATGTGTCATCTTAAAAAGCCATTCTTCTTTTAAAAAGTAAAAATTTAACTAATCAATAAAAGGAAAAATTTATACTTCCTATATTGGAATTGGAAAAGCCAGGTCCAGTATTCTCCTTAGCCTAAGGGGATTCAAATGCACATCTCCCAGGAGTGTACCAGTAGAAGCTAGTCTGGGTAAATTAATCCTATGCATCTCCTGCTGTGCTGCTATTACACAACTATGCAGGAGCATGATCTGGTGATAAATGCAAATAGAATGGAAGTGGTACCTCACCTGAGTTCTCATACCTCCACTACTACCCTTTTTCTTTCTCCTGACTTGCTTCAGTTACATTTTCTGAAAAGTGTGGTTATTCTTGAGGGAGTTAGCGGAGCTCTGATGATGCTGACCAGGTCAGTGGGTTTACATATTGGTCTGCTTATTTTCTTAGTCTCAGTGGAGTTTGGATGGTACTTGAACAAGGGTTAAAATGTTTCCAGGTATATGCACAGTGAAGAACTACAGATGTTTCAGGGGCTGTTGGATATTGCTCACTAGGTTAAGCAATTAGATTTGTGGTGGTGCTAGCCTGAGGTACTCTGGACCACAGAAGGTTCCTTATTACTTAGTCTGGAAAATCTTGGTTTGGGAGCTAAGATCCATGTTTTGGCTTAGTGTCTAAATAGGTTGTAGCAGCTTGTCTTTTAAGTCTGTGATGAAGCCAGGAATTTAACAAAACTGACAGAAGTCTTTTGCTAATACTGTAACCATTCTTGCCTCCTACAGAAGCTTGTGCAGATTCTCACAGATAGCACTTATGCACACTGCAGTCACATCCATGAACACTGAAATATGGTGGAATTAGCAGGAGATTACATATAGCCTAAGGCAGAATCCAGCCTGAAGTTTCTTCTTTATTGAAAGGAGTCAATTCCCCTCCTTATTAAAAGGAATCACTTTGTTCTCCCCATAAAACTGATGATTATAAAATTTTATTCTAGGTAGTAGATATAAATTAACTGAATCTTGAGATGCTCACAGGATGGAAGCAGCAATATAATCATTTAATGTTGAGAAGATGCTTCAAGAAACTAAACATTGAACTAATGGCTTTTATTTGTAAACAGGTGACAACTTATTGTTATGCTTAATTATATCTGGCCTCTGTATTATTCAATTATGCAGGCACTCATTTACTCAAGTAAATACTCATTAAAACAAATATCTATGCTACAAATAGGAATTTACCTTATTCTTGCTATTACAAAAAAATACAAGACTGGAAAAATCTCAAGGAAAAGCAGCATCAAGAGCCATCTTGTAAGTTAAACACTATTTGAGAAAACAAATATATGTTGCAATGAGATGGTGAGAATATTTGCATGCAAATGTATAAAACCTCAGGGTTTATAGGTGAAGGACTGTGGACTTTGCAAAGGGAGAGGAATGATTTTAGTCCAGCTAAAATAGAATCAGTCAAAGGTGAAAGGAACTGACTATCAGTTGAATAAGTAATAATAAGTAGCAAATATGTCCTCTGTGTTGCCTAAATCTAGAGCAAGTACAAGAGTTCATGCATCTAATTCAGGACTTCAAAGCCATCATCAGCTTATTTTATGTTTAAACAACAAGGCTTGCGAGACAGCAGGCCAGGTTTCCTCTAAACATTCAAATTCAAAGAAGTTACTTTGAAATTTAATAGAGTATTATATGATAAAATAAACATTTTGGCCACGGTGGTGACAGATGTGCCCATACAATTGTGTGGTTTTTTTTTAAAGTGTCCCAGCACTCTCAGAGGCTAGTCACTATAACATACCATGCTAGAATAACCACTTAAAAAGACACACATTTCAATGGTAGATATAGATATACATTTTTATCTATGCACAAAGTTCTTCAAATAAGACATCTATCTCAGGTATGTCATTACATTCTATATGATATTGAAGTTTGTATGATATTACACTTTTTTTTAGTTGAAAAGGGAATTGGAAGAAGTTACTACTTTCCTAGGGCTTGATCTCATGAAGAGTCAAACCCTTTTCATTCATCCAGCAAAGCACTTAAATACATACCTCAGTTTAAATGGTAATTCACATCCAGCTGGGAGTAAGAACATATCTAGAATCACACAGGTACATCTCTGGACATTTAGTATTTTGCAGCACCCAACCCTTATGTTCTACAAGTAGCAGACATGAATGCATTGTTTAGCCTTCATGTGAGGAAGAAAAAGATTCCTGTTAGTGACTTTCAATGTATATTGTAAATATCTGCAACTGCACTGTTTTTAAAGCTTGGCTTATTTTTGCAGCTGAGTGAAAGGTACTGCTTGGTTTACCATGCATAGGAAATCCAATTAAGGGAATGGAGCTGCTGAAATTCTTTTCACATTGAGATCAAAACCAGCTTTGCTAAACCATGTAATTTTTTCTAGTAAGCATAGAACAAAGACACACGTGGATTAAAAGGAGTTTCTCCATGCAATAAATGCTACACATTATCCAATATCTTCTTTTTGTAATATCTTTGTCAATCATATGGAAGAGTTGAATAATTGTGTAGTGAATGAAACTCAAGAAGAACATCAGTTACAAGTATTGAAGAAAACATAACACTGGAATTAGGAATAACATCTTGTTTATTTGATGTTGCTGTACACAGCATTTGTATTGTCTATGAATGTGTCTATCAACATTTCAATTTATCCATACATAAATCACCTGGACTGTGATCGCTGTAATGGCAACACTTTCAATTAGTTTCTTTCACAGTGAATTTGGTACAGATATTTCCTCTCTCTTCAGGGAAAGGAAAAAGAAAAATGTGAGGTGTACCTTAGTGCATGGAAAAGGAAGCATAGCAAATGGGACATGTTTTTTGCATGCCTGAGGATTTTGGCTTGGCATTTGGATCAGGTGACATGGAAAGGTAGGCAGAGTGAGAGATAACATATCTAAACCTGCTTGCACACTGTGAAATCCCCACTTCATTCCAACAGTCTCCAAGCAACAACAGCAAAATCTCTTGAGTTAATGTACCAAGTAATAAACCAAAGCAGAACTTTTCATTTTTTTTAAAAAATAACCTTTACAAGAGAAATGCAGAAGGCAATGAAGGAAAGATAAAGAGATCTCCTTCTGTTAGTTTAATACATTTGTGATTCTCTTACATATCACAGGGACAATCTTGATTTAGAAGTGTAGATGATAAGGAGCAGATGCTAAACAAGGTATGCTTTCCTCAGATGAACCAAGGTGAATTTTCTCCTATGAAATCCAGCATAAATGAAAGATATTAGATTAAAAATAACTCATGCTCTGCACTCCAGGAACTCGGGAGAGTTAGCAAGTGTGCCAGTAGGGGCAAGCAGCTATTGGCATCATGTTTCCTTGGGAATATTGCTGCTAGCAAAGAGAAAAGGGAGACTGATGTGTGTTTTTAATGAGCTTCAGATTATTTCTGAAACTTCTGAAAACTCTTTAAAGTGGAATGGAGATTAGGAGAGTGAAAATAGTTTTGAAATGCCTATTTAATTCTATCATTTTTTCCCTAAGTCTTCTTATCTCCAAACCAAAAAAAAATCCATTTTATTGTATGGAGATGCAGCATCTGTTAGGTCCATATATACTGCTGTATTTATGGGTTAAGCCATTCGCTTAGATGAAAATCTATCAAAGTAGTTTAGGAAACGATTAATATTGTCACCTTTCATGAAAGCAGAGAAGACTACACTAAAATATATTCACAAATCCTTCCTTCTCTAGTAGTTGTATTCTGATCCCTACATAATTTCAAGTCAAGGAGTAACTTAACATCATGTAGTACTTGTTAAGTGACAAGAAGCTCATCTGCACACACAAAGAAAGAACAGAGAAACAACAGCAGGAGGAGTAACCCAATAACCTGCCTCCGCTTCTCCCAGGCCACCAGCAACAAAGGAGCCACCGTCTCGACAAGACCAGAGGAGCACAGGGGCACAATGACAGGCACAAACACAAATCAGACCCTCTGGAGGAATGTCCACCTTGCCCAGGCGCCTCCTGGGGCTGTCCCAGCAGAGCCATCAGCTCCGTTGTCCAGGTGCGAGACCTGTCACAATGACCCATCAGGAGCAGCTCTCTGGATCACCTATCAGACTAAGGGGGGGGTCACTGCCTAGGGGTGTGGGATACATTATGTGATGCAGAGAAAGAGCATTTTTGGTATTTCACAGAGCTTATTATAGGACATTAAGGGGAGGAACCAGAGGCAGAAAAAGGGAGGGATTTAGTTGATGTGGGTAGGAACAAATATGGGAAATAGAGGGATGAGGAAATAAATAGGTCCATTGTCATAAAAATAGTTTGCTCGTTGATACACTTGTCTATCCACATCCTGTGCCTGATCACTTCAGTTTGTCCTATCTCCTCTTTGTTAAACTCTACCTTCAATTACTTTCTGATAAGGGGGTCTTTAGTCTGTGTGTATATTGGGGCAAGTGCAGATGTGCAAGTGAGTGTGTGATGACTAGCAAAGATCAGGCTGGACTAGCCAGTGAGTAGGTGAAGTGGCCTGCGAGCCAGGAGGTAAGTGGGTCCCTAAGGGCCTCCCCTGGGTGTGAAAGTACCTCTGTGCCTCTAAGGACAAGAGCACAGGTGGGTCGGCTGTGGGACTGGGGTTGGGGGGTATGTGTGTGAGTGAGGGGGCCTGTACCAGCCACTGGCACGGGGCTGAGGCCTTGGGGGCTCATATGTCCAGACACCAGCAACTGGGGAGACTGGGATCAAGGGACAGCTACTGGGCAGACTGAGTGTCTGAGCCCAGCTGCTGGGTGGACCTACCTTGTACATATATATGAATATCCATATTTTTGCACCATCAGAACTCCATCTTGGTCAGTCAGGGAGGGGAGGAGGATGAGATCATTAGTGCTGTTGGTGTTCATGTGAGTGCTCTGGGCGTCTGCCTGTGATCTGTGGCCAGGCCTATATATATGGATATATACATGTATATTGTAGATAGTGTAAACTACTTACCAAGTATACACACTCAGCCTCACTACTGGAGAGACTGAGTGAGACAGACTAGAAGGAAGCCAGGCCCTGCAGACAGCCACAGGAGGTCCGGGCAATGTAGAAGGAGGGATCCTCTAGGTTTCCAAGCTCATACGATTGTGTAACCTCAACATCACTCAAGATAGAACACCACCTGCAATTCAGAGAATTGCATTTAATATTTTTTATTTTCTGATCTTCTGTTACCAAGGGCACTTTTATTCATTTTAGCATGGTTTGCAAAGTCAAATGTCAAGTTGATTTGTCTTTTTATAAATGCTTAAAGGTATCTAGAAATTATTCTAACTTTCCAAAGCTTAATAAAATTAAAATTCTTTTTAGCTGGCTGAAAATGTTATGATCTTTATTGGTTTGTCATTTTTCACAAAACCAGAGAAAACCAATAATGATGAAAAAGAAGCAGAAATATGGAATTTCTTGCTATTTTGGCAGCATTTCAACTTTACTTTTTTTGCTTAAGGTATGTCTTCAAATTAAATCCTTTTGTCATGCTACTTTGCTGAAATAAGGTCATTATGCCCAACACTAATGCCCAAGAAATAAGAAAATATAATCACCTGCATTTTACAAACAGTGTAAAGTAAACAAGGGAGTTCCAAAGCCTGAAATGAGGCTTTCTGCTTCACAAAGAAGCTCTGGTTTATTTTTAATGGTTTATGACCTTTGCAGTGGGATATTGTGTGCTCCCTGCAAACACACATACACCTCAGAATTTGCAACTTCATGCCAGGCAGCACTAAGGTAATGTATAAAGGAGGCAACATGTCTGTGTCAGCTTCCCAATCCTTCTATCTTTGAGGCTGCTATATCTGTCTTTTTCTAGAGAGATGTTGAAAACTGAACTTACCATACCCACCAAGGAAAATGAAGGCTTCTGCTGTGTGAACAGGAACAACCTCAGCAGGCATTGGTGAGGGAGTTATCATAGGAAAATTTAATTGTATGGTGCTAAATCTAATCTTGTCTAGCTCCTCACTCAAAGCAGTATCAACTGTACCTATTCCATTCCTGACAGACCTTTACCTTCTGTGTTTGTAAAGCCCTCCAATGGCAGTGATGGCCCTGCCCGCTCTGCCTTTCTCTCCTGATGCCCATGGACCGGTCTGACTTTCTATTCCAAACCACTGGTGCTTTTCCCCAAGAGTTTCCCTGAGTCTGTGTTGCTGCAGTTTTCTCCTTCTCATATCCACTGTGCAAAAAGGGAAGACAGTTTCTTCATCTGTAACAGCTTCTTTTGTACTTGAACAGCATTATCTTTCCTCCGTTTTCTTAGGCTAAACAACATTACACCTTTTATATAAATTATATATAATGGTTTCCTCCCTCCTGTATTAGTGCATCCTGCCTGTAGAGGATCTTATACTTGTTCCAGAACTTTTTTCCCTAGCTTGCTTACAATACTGTCATATTAGTCAGTGTCAAAAGCCATCTGAAAGTCAAGATGTGTATTTGTACTACTTCTTTCCTACCCACAAGACCTATTAGTCAGTTGTAGAAAAAAAATGTACTTTGCTTAACATTATTTGGTCTGACCAATGTACATCAGCTGCTTATCTTCCCCGTATTTACAAATTGGCTATTTGATTATTTTTTCTGCAGTTCTTTTGAAGGTAGAGTCTATAATCCTTGAAGTATTCTCCTTTTGTTTGCTGAAGTTCAGCACTGCATTTTTCCTTTTTTCTGGTCTTTTGATCCATGTGCTGTCCTTCACAAATTCTCAAGAATAACTGCTGTCATTTCAGAGATTCAGCTATCTTTTAATTACCTTATCATTAAATTCATCAGACCCAGCCAATCTGAAAAACTAAATATGCTCTTAGCTGCCATTTTCATTTTCTGTCTGAAGGTCTCAGCTTTTGTTTTGTGTATTAATTGAAGTTGTTCTTTTCAAATGGGCAAAGGTGTCCTAAATTATAATTAGGTCACCTGCTTGTTATCAAGTGTGGCCTCTTGTTGAGTGGTGACCAATTACTGCCTTGTTTTTATTTTTACTGTTATTACTGTAGACTTGATTCTTGATGCTTTGGATGTCTCTTCCTATTTGGATCTCATTTCATGTCTGTCAAATCAACTTCCAGCTGGCTCTGAGGAGCTTGGTTGGTTTGGTTTTCCATTCACTCTTTGCATGCTTTCCCCTTGCTTTTGAATCAATAAAAAGCACCGGATTTATCCAAGTAGGTCACTTGCTACCACTTTGAGCTGTCATAGTTTACATGAGTGCCCTCAGTGTAATTTCTTTGGGAAAATATCCATTCCTCATGACACTTTTTCTCCCTTTGACCTTCTTCACATGCAAGGTCTCTTACTAATTGGATGACTTTATTGAGAATAATTTTCTTGAAATTTTCTTCAAGATTCATAACAGATTTTGAAGATCGCTCCCAAATTGTCTTTCAGCTCTTCAAACAATCCTTCCTTACTGATTGGGAGTAAATCTACAGAAAAATTCCCCCTATTTGTTCTGTTTCTTTCTTCACCTTCTCTGTCACTTTCTGTATATTGGACACTAGCCTTAATTGACCTAGTATATATATTTGGATCTAAATCTACATCTGTTAAATTAAACAGTACCTTGAAATGTTCAATTGCACTGCAATGTGACTGTTAGGATACTAATAAGCTGTTAGAATGGATCTTCTCAAATTTCTTCTAAAATGTTCCTCGAAAATCAGAGCATTCCAGGAACCATTTCCATTAAGCAGTTTTCATGCAGTCCCCCTGTTCTGGAGAAAAGAGTTACTCACAGACGCACTGGCAGTTTTGTGCCAGCTGGTCTCAGTAAATGAAACTGTTTACTATTATAAATGCAGCCACTGAGTCACCATGCTGAATGATAGCTACATTTGGAATTGTACTGCATTAATTCTTAGAAGTTGCTTAGCTGGACATACTCGTCGCTCCTTTCATGAATACTGGAAATTCCTTCCTTTCATAATGTAGAAATACTAAATGCCTCAGTGTCGAGGGATGGATCAGACTGCAGCATGTGGCAAAACAACTGTGGACCCGTTGTTTAACAGTACTTTGTTCCACAACGCAGAGTTGCACAGAAGCTTACTGAGATTCACGCTTGCTGTACTAGATAAACTAGTCATTTGCCCCCCAAATTCTGTTCTCTTCTATAAACACAATATGGTGGAAAAGGTCACAATAAACTTTGTATTACAGATTTTCTGCTGCTTTTACTACTTTATTGCTAAATTTTTGACATATTACTGTTCTCCAGCTAGCAACCTTGTCTCTTTACCTTTGTATATAATTAATCGAACATCAGAAAACTTCATCAATCAGAAATTCTTCCTCATGTCTAGTAAGGAAATAAAATAGCAAAACAATTTTATGGCCATAAAAATTGATCTGCCTCAGGGTTCTGAGTGCTGCTTTCTTTATAGACTCTATTTGCTGAGAGAAAAAAGTAAACCTTTGGAGTAAGTTTGTAATATATACTGTATAATACATTTCCACAGTATTAAACATGTTTTGGTATTTGTTCAAGCCACTTGAGCTGACTGGAGAATTCCAGTTCTGATTATTTTTTGGGTAGAACACCAGAGGAATAAAAAATTTCCTAATAGACCTGCTGAGTCAACAGTCCTGCTTCAGCAGAGTATATAAGTAAAAAATAGTAACTGGGCTGGTATGATTAAGGAATGCTACATTCTCTAGCCAATGTGTGGAATAAAATTAGATAATTGGTAATGTATCTAGTAATTTTGACTCTCCAGACAAAATGGCTGAAACATATTTATAGCTTTTTAACTGGGGGCAGCCCTCAGCATGGTTCCAGAGGGAAACTGAGACTCAAATCTTTGGAAATATAGTGAGATACCAGAGTTTTTCCACTATTATACCATTCCTAGAGAAGCCCTTGATAACTACATTTGTACTTACATTAAGCATATTTTTAAATACCTTAGTGATAAAGGGCCCAAGTAGTTACAAATTAGAATTATCAACAGCCCTGTTACTCTCAGACTGTAAATCAGTCAAATGTGATTGAGAGGATAAACTAGGGAAATTATTTCAACTACATATGGTACTTGTGACAAGTTAACCTCACAATAGTGGAGCTGTACTGAATATTAGGGTTGGATTTCAAACATGAGAGTTGTTTCAGATTTCTGAAAAATGTTACTTTTTATTATGAAGCAATTATGTTTCTTAAATAAAGCAAAAAATGATGAATCTTATTTTTTTCAATTCTGATATGATTTAGACAAAGAGTGCTGAGGCCTAAAAACCTCCTCAACAGCATGCTTTTGTTAAACTCAGTGAATATCTGAATCTTGATCTTTAAAAATTGTTACTAGATGACCTTGTCAGAAGAAGTTGTAATGAGCTAGTGAAATCTGATGCTGATATAAAGGCCTTTCAACACAGGGGATGATCAAAATGTTATACAGGAAAAGTCGACTACTTTCAAGCTTTAAGAAACAGAAATCGGGTGTAATATAATAATTAAAAAAAAGCTCAAGGTCACTTGCTCAGGAATTAATAGGAAAATCCACAGTAAACTTGGGCAGAGCGGATGAAAATGACAGAGGAAGAAAAAGATCTGTCCATTTTGATTAGTCAAAGGACATCCCTGAGCTTCAATATGATGAAAACTGAAGTTTAATAATTATGCATGTAGTATGGCTGTAGAGAAGGTAATGGTTATCTCTGGGCGTAACATATCATGTGTTTCTAAAAGATTAGAGAAAAAACGGGATGTGTGTGCTGGCCATGAGTAAATTTAGCCTAGAAGTTAGAAGAAATTCCTAGGTGATAAAGCAATCAGGATCGTCCTTCCAAATGATAGTGGTGGTAGAAAATTAAATGTTCTTTGATGGAATTGGAAAAGCTAATAACAATGATAGGCAGCAACATCTGATAATGCAAGAGGTTATTTCCAGTCCTATGTTATGTCAGTGCTTTGGTTTCCAAAGAATAAATTGATCTGATATAAAAATAAAAGCATGTTATAATGTTCCTCTTATTGTTGTGGTTGCTATATCACAATTTTATATTTTCTATTATTCCACCCAAAATACCTTGGCAAGACTGTTAGATACAGCAGTTAAACAAATAACTACACTTTATGTCCCTGCTGTCCTTTGTAAAGGAAAAATCTGTCTTTTCATCAGTTGTGAACCTATTCTAGTATGAATCCCCTACTTTTAGAGTACCAATAGGTGGCTGGTAGGTTGATGGCAGTGATGTTACTAGATGTCTTCTGCACCTGATTACAATGTCCTTGCCACTTCAGAAATCCTGCTAGTCTATAATCACTGTGCTCTTTGTAGATTTCAGGGGTATTCAGTTATATTTCTGGTGGATGTCAAAGCTGGCTGGATACCTCCATGTGGTGAAATCATATCTGACATACTTAACTTGGATTCATTATGTTGCTTCTAGCATTTTAAACTTGGATTCATTCTTTGCCTGAACTGCTAAGTTTGAATGGTATGGCACTGTGCTGTGTGAAATTATTGGCCTGGATGTCCTTTAAGATTTTTTCCACGGTGCTTTATTTGCAGACACCTCTCAATATACTGTTTTCCAAGAATACTTTCCTTCTATCATAGGCTATCAAAGTAATTTAAAAGTTTCTTAATGAACCCATGTTATCTGCATTCTGAAATCCTTATGAGGACCTTGGTTATTTCTGAGTTGAAAGAAATGTTAAACTATTAGCACTGGAACTGGGAAACTGGGAGATGGGAAATGATGATAAGGCTGAATTAGTGATGTTTGGAAGCCAGCTGCAAAATGGCAGAAAAAGAGCTGGATTGGAAGGAGGGAATAAAAGAAGACATAGTAAAGACACCAAAGGGGTTTTCCTTCTGCCTGGTGCTTTAATTTGAAGTGTTTTGGAATGGGAAAGTCTAGCCTGCCTCTGAAAGGGAAATGGGATAAAAGAAAGCAACTGTTTTGTTTTTATTTCTCCAGCAGTCATCATTATTTTGTAATAAGATAATTATTTCTAGTCTAGACCAGTATTCCAGCTTTTCACTTATAAATACCATGAATGTATAGAGACTACTTTGAGGCCTGAAATAAAGTTTTTGTTTTGTTTTATAAAAGTTCCACTCATTTTGAATTTTGAATGAATAGGAAAGGTCTTCTTGGCATATCCTAGAGAACGTGAAAATACAAAGTGAAAGAGCAGAGGGCAGAGAAGGGGTCAAGGACATTTTCAAATTTTCATGAACCTAAGTACTATTCCTGTTTATATAAATGTTGAGTTTCAGCAGAGTAATTTATGTATACCCTCCTTTAGCTGTCAGAACAATGATTGCTGTGGATGCATATTTAATCCTAAAACCTGGCTGTTTCTGATCTCGCATGCAAAAATTCATAAATGATAACTGATTGTAATAATTTATTTTTTAATAGTAACATTTACAATTCCATGTGCTTGCTGATTTTTAAGCCTATTTTCAATACACAGAATTTTTGGTACATTTGTACGTTCCATGACCTTGTTTCCTGATGATTTAAGGAATGTAATTGCCTTTCTCACCATGCATCTAAGTCCTAAAGAAACATCTTTGGCTATTTAAAATGTGACTAAATAGTAATAAAAGTAATACAAAGGAAATGTCCTTGCTATGGGACAGTGTGGGAGAAAGTGAGAAATGTAATCAGTCCTAAACAAAAATATTTATAGACTCGTGAATACCCACAGATTAAACTTACATTTTGAAGATTATTAATTGAAAAAACATTAAATGCAGCTCATGAGACTAAAATCTGTATTTTTACTTTCCCTACAAAACACTAAATTCTTTTTTCTAACAGTATAAAATCCTTTTAATATCAGTGATTCTTATTTGGTAGTTAAGCCTGTCCATTTCCTTTGAAATTTCTTGCTATTGCAAGAAAATCCACACAAACAAATTGTTAAACATATGCAGGGAACTGCAAACTGCAAACAAACTGCACATGATTCTTGTAGGTTCTGCTAACAGATCTCCCAACTTTTCGTCTTTTAACTCTTTTCTTGAATGCCTACACCTTCACTATGTCATTACATTTACGCTAGAAATAAGAATTGAGACAGCTGCTATGTCTCTATACTATATGACTTGGAAATGTTTTGAAGATTTTGAGGAAACACACCAGATAATGATGATGGTTTTATATCCTCTATAGCTAAAATGAGAGTCTATATAGTTTGCAGGAGAGCATTTTTGAGACACGAGGAGAGTCAGGTGGTACAAAGAGGACACTCTAGGTTTCTTGGGTATGCATCCCCGATGAGCAGTCAGTCAGTACCTGGTAGCACCAGCGTGCATTTCTGTTTCTCCTCATCGGGAATTTTAGGTATATACTCTCAAATTTCAAGAGAGGCCAGGCTACAGGTTGTCCTCAAAGTTGCATTGAGTGTAGGTGTCCAGGATTCGATAGCAGGGTGGCTGCAGGGGCGGCCTCTGTGAGGAGAGGCCGGCGCTGCCCCGTGGCGCGCACAGCCGGTTCCAGCCGGCTCCACCCCACCCGCCGCAGGGCACGGCTGAGCCCCGCAGCCAAGGCGGCGGTGCCTCTGGGAAGGTGTATTTAAGAAAGGGCAGTAAGTGCTAGGCAGACAGAGGAGGAGGGGAAAAAAGTGAGAAACAGAAGTATGAACACCAAAACGAGAGAAATAGGGGAGGAGGTGCTCCAGGCGCCGGAGCCAAGTTTCCCCTTCAGCTCATGGGGAAGACTAAAGTGAAGCAGATAACCACATTGCAGCCTGGAGCGACCACAGTGGAGCAGCTGTTGCATTCACAGAGGGAAGTACAGCCCACAGAGAGCACCAAGCGGGAGCAGGGGAAAAGTGTAAGGGGGAAGGAGGGGCAGAGAGGAGGTGCTGTGGACTGACTGCTCGCCATCTGCTCTGCTCTGCTCGGGGGTTGAGTGTGGGCAGAGGCAGGAAATGGCCTCAAGTTGCGGCAGGGGAGGTTTAGATTGGATATTAGGAAAAAATTCTTTACTGGAAGGGTTGTCAGGCATTGGAACAGGCTGCCCAGGGAAGTGGTTGAGTCACCATCCCTGGAGGTATTCGAAAAGGAAGTAGACAAGGCACTTCAGGACACGGTTTAGTGGGCATGGTTGACAGTTGGACTCGATGATCTTAAAGGTCTTTTCCAACCTAAATGGTTCTATGATTCTGTAAGAGTAAAGGAGTGAAGTTGGGCTTGGGAGAGGGGGGAGGAAAGGTTTTGTTCTAATGTTCGCTTTTATTTCTCTCCACCCAAATCTGTTTTACTTGGCAGTAAATTATCTTTGCTTGAGCTGAGTCTGTTTTGCCTGTGATGGTAATTGGTAAGTGATCTTCCTGTCTTTACCTCCACCCATAAGCTTTCTCATGCTATTTTCTCCCCCTGTGCTGCTGAGGAGCAGGAGTGAGAGAGTGGCTGAGTGGGCTTTTGGCCCTTAGCCAAGGTTAACCCATCACAAGGAGTTTTTAATTTTTACTCAAAAAAAGTGTACTTTTCCTGATTTTTATAAGCCTCCAAATCATCTTTGAAGGCCTCACATTAAGAAAAATTCTGCGTAGACTCACCAAATATTTGGATGCCTTGGTTCCTATTAAACCTTTATATGCATTAAAGGGGTGACAACTGGAAAAGTAAAGGGGAAGGAAGAGATAACCAGCAATTAGTACATCTTGCTACTTGCACAAGAAATGATCTCAGCTATCAGTATACAAAAAGATAGTCTTCTAACGTTTTAGATTAAATGTGTTCTATCTGAAGAAATATTGCTGTCTTGGAGGATGAGAAAAGACAAAGTGTGTGATGTTTGCAGTTAGTCTTTCAAAAGCAGAAGATATCGAGGATGAGTATAATTGATGGGTTGAATAAAGACTACAAAACATTTCACATCTCATTTAGATGTTTGAATGTGGATTAGATTATGATGAACTATTTTATAGTAGTTCATGGCAGTTATTTTACAGTTGTAAGGTGACTGCATAATTAAAAAGAGAGAAAGAGACAGAGACAGGGTGGGCTATATGTATATAAAGGTCTAAGACTGTGTATGTATTATAGCAACTGATATTTCTGTATCTTGATACACACTGGCTATTTTACAGTTGCAGACTGTCTTCTAGAATGTTTTGTTTTGTTCCCAGATTAACTCAAAAGCCAAAATGCCCATTTTAGATCATGACAAATAATATTATTTAAGTGATCTTAGCAAAGAAACCAAATATTGCAAGAAATCTTAGAGAAAATAACTCCTATATTTCCCTCTGTGGTCATTTGGCAGCTGGATTGAAGCCAAAAGTTGCCATTCATCACTTGTATCAAGTTGTACATTCCAGTATACAGACTTCTAATAGGGACTAAAATGTTTTTGGATAATCTTCCCCTCAAAAAAACCCCCAAAACAAACACCCCCCCCCCAACTTTGAACCTATTAGTATTACACTGTCTTCACTATTGGCTCATAGTTTTTTTTATTTCAATAGCTGTTCATACATTATAGAAAGAGTTTTGTTCTTCACTAAAAAGATAAATCAGGCAAATATTGAAAAGTTTTGTAGTTTCATGTACTGATGGTATCAGGGTAAAGAATGGTGCAAGTACATTACTGAATTGTCCTGGTGCAAGTACTACTTTTGCACCTGTTGTTATGTACATATGGAAATGTTTCTCTGAAAACCTACCTCTGCCTGTTTAAAAGGAATTGTTTATACAGTCCTGACAGTGCTCTGCTGTTTGATAGTCTGTCAGTGCATCATTTAAGTATGTGCTTAAAAAACACAGACCAAAATAGTGATTTTCCCAAGTGCTTAGCTTAGCTGAACTGGAACATGGTATTGCAGTAACATGTAATATATTACCAAAAAATCAAATCTTAAAATCTTTATTAATTTTTTTCATTTTTTATTTCTGTCAAATCACCACTAAATTCAATAGAAGTTGCAGTTCTTTGTACACTCCAGTATTTATTCCAAAGTGAATTGAACCAGTGTTCTGAATATACAGTTACACAGGCTACTGCAATGGATTTCGGTGTGACATTTCACCACAGTATTTGATATACACAGTCTAATTTTTATAGGTCTCTCTTAAGTTAACTCAATTTTACAACCATGAAAATTGCTACCTACATAACATTAAATTTGAAAAATAACTTGCATGAAATATGATCCTTATGCATGGTACTTACCATAGTAAATATAATCTCTTTGTTACAGGCTGCTTGTCACAGTGAAATGGAACTGGGAAGTTTATAGGTAAGGATGGTACAAATATTAAGCACAAACTGTTCTTACATTCTTATTATTTATTACAAGAAGCAAAATTGAGTCCACATCATTTCTTGTTTAGTGTGAATATTTCTTACACGGTATCATGTATTTTCTTTGTTCGTATAAATTTTGGTAGTTAAGAAGAGATTTTTTCACACGGGAAGTCTTCAAAAAGAAATTGGTATATATTGTCCATGCAGCCCTGTGCCCAACTTGCACAGTTATCAGTGCCAGAGCCTTCAAAAAAAGTCTTAAGTTCTTCAGCATAAGCAGGATTGGGTAAAGTCTTAGCCACATTGTGCTCTAAATGTTAAAGGTTTCCAAACCTGGTGTGCTTCTGGACCTGCAGGTTCCTCCTGTCCCTGTCTGTAGCTGCTGCTGCTCACATTTGCAGGTGACCAGTAACGAGGAGGTCCAAACATGCAGATGCACACACAATAACATAACTACCACACAGCTCAACGCAGCCACAAAAGCAGGGCCTGATTGGCCCTCACAAAAACACCAACAGCACTTAAATAAACATGGACAACATAGGCCCCAGATCTGCAGATCACGTTGGGGCTTTGCTAATGTCTCTCACACACACGCATACCCAGAGATTTGCCCAGTAGTTGGCCATGGTCACTTTATTCGTCTAAGGCTGACCCCCAGATCCCAGCCACTAGAGCTGCTGGTCCCCCACTGAAAAGCCCCTGTGGCCTATAGCCCCTTCTCCAGTTGTTGCCACTCAGGGCTCTTGTCCTGCTTGCCACCTAGTCTGGTGGTTGAAGTTTGCTGGTGACTGCATGCATACATAACACTCAAACACAGTGGAGAGCACACTCACACAGCAAACAGTCAGGAATAAAGCTTACTGAAGAGACAGGACAGCAGTCAGGTGCAGGCTTGGCCGTACAAGAATAGTGACAGTTTGCTTACATTTGGGCAGCTCTCTTACCCCTGTTTCCTCTACATTTACCTGCACTTGTTCTTCTCCAAATCACCTGGATCCCTTCCTTTTTATGCCTTTGGTTCTTCTTTTACATGTCCCATAATAAGTTTTATATAATGCCACATGACACCTCAGCTATCCCACAATAAATCTGCTTTTTCCCATAAGACTAACAGTAGTCTTGTTTCCCCATTCTTATCAGTTGGAAAGTCCAGTTTGAACTTCCTCAAGGTTTTGGGCGATTCCTTCAATGGCCCATCAATCAGAAACCTAAGAGTCCTGTTCTCTGGTGTTGTCTTTTATCTCCTGTACCTTAGGGGTTATATACCTGTATGTTTAATTTTTTCCTTCTCCTGCGTCTCATACTAGACTCTTATGCTGAATATGCAGTAACCAGTTATCCTCACAAATCTGATATTATTCCGCCAGAGTGATCTCTCATAGTAAGTGTCCAGCTTACATCTTAAGGCTAAGGGCTTAGCAGTCTTTCTCAGTTTCCTCATTAGTATTCTTAAGCTGTTGGAAATGAGTCCCACAGTCTAATTACACATCATGTGAAGAAGTATTTTCTCCTACTGCTTTTTAAAATCTCTGATTCTTTTATTATCATTGTGCTGTCTTTCTAATTGTGGTATAAGATCAGAAGAACAGACATTTAACTTCTGTAGGCCATTCATTACTTGATATGCATTCATCACATCTCTTCCTATGAATGTTCTTTGCAAAAAACCTCAGTCTTTTCAAACCGTTTTCAAATGAGTGCTTCCTTGACCTTGGTCATTCTTTCCAGGCTTCTCTTCTCCACATAGTTTTTTTGAGGTAAGTAACCAATAAAAAAATGGACCTTCTTGGAAGAGGAAACAAGAAACAGGAAATTTAGGTAGTATTCACCTTTGTCCCCAGTTGTCTTATTTTGAAGTTGGCAACTCATTCCCTTCAGCTGTGCACAGATTCATTCTTGGTCTTTCAGAGCCTGGTAGAAGCTGGAATAATACATAAAGGCTGGGATCTTGTGCGTAATCTCTCTCCTAGCACCATGCTGTAGTGCCTGCAGAGTTCCAGATGATACTAAAATATTTATATATACAAAAGGACTTTGAAACTCTGTGCTATTCATCATTTTACTACTTGTGCAGCTTAATGTTTTGTTTGCCTTCTGACTGTAGTTTTAAATTAAGTAAATATCTCTCAATTACTGCAATGACTAATGGTTCCTTTCTTGAGACAGACGTAAGCAAGCAGCTTAAGATTTTCTTCATGTGTAAATTGCTTTGCACTTATTTATTCTGAATATCATTTCCCCCTTCACTTTGTTTGTTTAGTTCTCTCTAACATTTTACTTAATCCTCTGGTTTGGATTAACTCAAATAATTTTGTAAACTTCAGATTTTGCTGTTACCTTGCTTGTCACTTATTAAATGTACTAAGAACTGTGGGATTTGAGATTAAAATGAATGACTTGATAGCAGCCAACACATTAATACTCTGTTTAGCTGTGCATATCAAATTTTAGGGAACAAGTTTGCTTAATAGTATAAATTTGTAACTGCATGAAATATGTGTAAAAGAATTGCAAAGCCTAATTATCATTATTGTAATGTCATTTAATTCCTGAGTTGTCCGGTGTAGAAAGTACACAGCTTTTCAGGCTTTTGTTATTAAACAAAGTTATTAAATTTTGATGAACTGCTTTGGTCAAATGCTTTACAATTTTGCAGACATCACTCTTGATTTTGTTTTAAAGAAATCTGGATTTGGAGAGTGGTTTAGGATATAACGTATATTTCCAAATGTAACAACATGTCAGCCAACTGTAAATTAATAATCTCCTAATTATCCTTCTATCCTTTTCCTATACTAAAACATTCTGTGGTTATGGAATGGACTTTGATAAAATAACTTTGGAAGCTGCTCCTGATATAAGAAGTTCTGACACTGAACTTCAAGAGAATTTCAATCAATAGTCAAAGTTATATAAATCAAAACCTTATTTTCAGTTGACTTCATTAGGGACAAGACTTGGCTTCTCTTGTTGGAAATAACCAATGCTATCTAATATCCTTCTACAATCAAATGCCATCCTACAATAGATATTTAATATAGGTGTCTGACACATATCCTGAATGCATTTGTTCTCCTTTAACCAGAGAGAGAGAGAGAATGAGTGAGAGAGAGACTCTTGCTTGGACTAACTTTGACTGACAGTAGATGAGATGTATCCTACTTTTTATCACCCATATATATACAGGAGGAAGCCATAATTATCTAATGATTAAATATGGTATTAAAACATCTGATTTTAATTTAGAAAACAGCTCACAATATTTTTGCAGCAAAGCACAAACATGTTTGTGAAAAAAGCACGGACATTATTGAAATTAAAAGCACATTAGCAATAAGTTGACTAACTGCATTTTTCTGTTTATGCTAAAGAGCAATGACAGATGCTCTGCCATATATTCAATCTGTTTCAGTAAACTTATCATAGAATCAGATGAGATTTTTTTTTTCCAAATTAAAGAAAAAGAAAAAATCCCTTTTTCTTAGATGTTCCAATCCTTCAAGCTGCATTTCCACTTAAAAACTTATTTTTTCTTCTAATGCCTTGTTTTAATGTTGAACTGTTCTATCACAGTGAGTCTGCTACAGCAGAGGATATCCATCTGCACAAATTTTGGAAAGCAGCATCTTCTAACCAGCACAAAAGGAAAGAACTCTTATACTGTTTCTTGAGAAACAGCTTTTAAACAATGTGTAAAATAGATTTTTACTTCTGTGTCCTCTAGTGGCACAGATAATAATCAAGTCTCTCAAAGAAAATTCAAGGACACAGTCCTTCACAGGGCACTAACATTCAGAGACTGCATAGCAGTGCTGTCTGGTAAAATACAAGCAGGGTAATGCACAGCTGTTCCTAAACCTGTCATTACTGCCCTTTTCTTTTGTTGTAGTGGCAAGAACTGATAAATTTTACTGGCAAATCTCTCCAGCCGAGGATCTGACAGCAAAGTAAGAGTATTGAAAATCTCTTTAATTCAGCTTGGTGTGTGTAAATCTAAACAAATATTGATGGTATTTTCTTATTCTAAAATACTTTCTCGACTTTCAGAGGTCAGTACGCTGCACAAAGAAGAGGGTAATGTCAGAGTACTCTCAGGCTGTTAATAGATGTAGTTCTGTTGTGGGACAGCTCTCTTGTTCTTTCTCTTCCTGCTCAGTTACCTAAGGGACAGGGGGCTGAGTGTCCTCTTTTATTTTGCACGTCCCACAGATCTGTTTCTTTAGCCTGGTGTTATGGGTTTGTGTGATGCAGTTTCTTTGGTAGTGGGGGAGGAGGCTGATGAGGTGGCTCCTGTAAGAAGCTGCTAGAAGCTCCCCCGGCTCCAAGTCGGACCCACCTCTGGTGCAGGCCGACCCAGTCAGTGACGGTGGGAGCGCCTCTGGGAGAACATATTTAAGAAGGGGAACGTGCAGTGAGTGGGATATTGGAATGTGAGAGGAACACCTCTGCCGATACTGAGGTCAGTGAAGAAGGAGGGTGAGGAGGGGCGCCTGAGGAGGCTGATGGCCCTGCAGCCCGTGGGGAGACGGCAGGCTGTCCCCCTGCAGCCCATGGGGGTGAACGGTGGAGCGGAGGCTCCCCAAGATGGCCGTAACTCCATGGTAAAAACCGCGCTGGAGCAGTGTGAGACTGGAGAGCAGCCC
>VYZV01044870.1:0-13873 GCA_013401275.1 Pandion haliaetus | reverse complement strand
GAAGTTGGTGAAGGACTGTCTCCCGTGGGAGGGACCCCACGGTGGAGCAGGGGACGAGTGAGGAATCTTCCCCCTGAGGAAAGGAGCGGCAGAGACGATGTGTGGCGAGCAGACTCAACCCCCATCCCCTGTTCCCCTGTGCCACCGGGGGAGGAGGTAGAAAGAACCAGGAATGGAGCTAAGCTGGGAGGGCGGGAGGATTGGCGGGGGGAAGGGGTTCTGAGGTTTGGTTTTCCTTCCTAATACCCTTGTTTATGATTTGATTTGTAGTAAATTAAATTGATTTTGTTTCTTCCCCAAGCTGAGCCTGTCTTTTGCCCGTGACCATAAGTGGGGAGTGATCCCTCCCAGTCCTTGTCTCGACCCACGAGCCTGCCTTTGGATTTTCTCCTCATCCCAACATGGCCAGGGGCTGGGGTGGGGGGTGAGTGAGTGGCTTCGTGGTGTTTTGTTACCGGCTGGGCTGAAACTGAAACCACGACAATCTCCCAGGGCTAAGCATGATGAGTAAGTAGCAAGCCTCGCACTGACTCTGGAAATCTGCCAATGGATGTCAAAGGACTTGACTACCACTCATGTACAGATGACAATCCAGTTTGTCACAGAGCTGCCAATATCTTTGGGAGTTTGATGTCCTTACATTTTATTGCAAAAAGTGCAAGAATGTTAGCTATAAGAATTGTTTATAGCACAGGGGAGTGAATCATGTTACTGTTTCATTTGGTCCTTGCTAGTGGGTTCCCGCTATAGTAACCATTTGCTGAAACTGTTATGAATGAAATGAGCTTTCTGCTGTAAGATGGCTCAGCAACAGAGACTTGAATTTGGCTTGGATGCGTCTGTTAGAGAAGCACTGGTAATCTTAGGATAGATACTCTCCATGAGCACTTTTTTTGATATTGTTGTTAAAGGGCTTTTCTTTATCTTTAAAAATAATAACATTAAAAAAAGTAACATTAAATTAGATTTGGATTTTATTTACTGTCTTTTTCTCTTAATACTACTCTATGTCTTTTTTTTAAAGATGAAAACAGATGCAAGCTCTGCTTAATTTGCTTTCTGCACAGTGCAAGACTGTATGAAGAGTATACATGTTAGTTCATTACCAAGTTGCAGTAAGGGAGGATTTATTGTGGTACCAGCAAGATGAGCTATAAAACACTGTCTCACTTACACACAGATTGCCTGTGATGAGTGATACCAGGCATAGATGAAAGTAAAGTAGCTGATGTAGATAATCTACTTTCATAACTGTAAATGATATCATGTGTTTGCATGTACTTTACAGTTTATCAGATGTAACAGAAGATAATGATGACAATTGGTAAAAAACGTGTTGACCTTTTCTTTCATCTTTGTGCGCTTGTGACTAACACAAAGCTACAGGCTTCACAAATAACTGTATCATAGAAGATAAGTGGACAAAAAACTCAGGACTATTGATGAGTTGCCTAAACCTTGGTTTATATACAAATAAACATCATCCAAAGAACAGCAATTGATAAATAAGGGTAATTAATGTTTGCTATATGAGAATTCCTATTGGGATGTATAATGTCCATTACTCTGGAGTGGGAGATAAGTATTCAAAGCAGGTGAGATCTTCTTGGGCAAAAGGCACTCCCAGAAAAAGATTATGCTGGGACCCTATTTTTCCCCAATTTCTTTTTACTAAGCATCTCACTTTCGCTTTGATACTCCCTGAGGGAACCTGTTTTCAAATTAGGAAAAGGACTTGGACTCAGCTTTAACACATTCCAGGGCTAGACTACTGGTAGCTCTGAATGACTGTATATACTTCAGTCTCTGCTGTGGAGTCATTGTGCGTTGTAAAGCTAATGAAATATTCACTGGCATGAAGAAAGATTGAATGAATACCTGATCAATCTCTAAATTTTCTCTTTATTAGGCCCAGTGAATATTTACTTAATTCACACAAATATTGTGGAGCTTCCATAGCAGGAATAGAAAGAGCTTTTTTAGTCCCAGGCTTATTTCTTGGTGGAAGGGCTATTTTCTGTTGGACATGTTGGTGTGTGTCTCCCCCACACAGCAAAAGATATTGAGACTTGACATTCTTAAAATTTTAATTGTCCAGCCAAAGGCTGGATAAAAGAGGGCTGATGAAAACACATTGTCTTGGTGTTTGCTTTCTGATATGGTTGGTGTATCTTTCTCAGACTAGTGAGGACAGGCTGAGTTGCCGAAACATAGGCTATTTTACACACTCTGGGGTATTCAAGACATCTGCTCAGAATTTACAGATCTCACAGGCCCTGTGAGAGGCCCACATCCTTCTGGGGTGGCAGCTGGAGAATATTTGTTTAGACAACTCAATACTATTTCTCCAATATTTTGTAATTCTCTGTAGGGTTCTGCTCACTCACTGTGATTATGGAATCTACAAGGGTTGGGGTAATATCAGTGCATGCTCAGTGACAGAATTAAAGGACCATGTGCAATTTATTGATATAATTTGTGGAAATGTGGGCAACCATAACATTTCAAAGGCTCTAGGATTCGAATTCTGAAATTAGGATTGTGAAGCTGCTGTTTGACCTCATTCTGTATCTGAATCTGACTTCAAGGGACAGAGGAGCAAGCTTCTTGGGCAACCACACAAAGGGTAGTGACTAAATATAGCCAGGTTATCACAACATTTTCCTTAGGCTAGTGTTTCCTGATCTATACAGTTCAACTCAACAGAGAGTCAGACTAGAAAAGCTTGAAAATCAACAACTATTTTTCACATGTTAGAGCAATAAAAAACCAAAACCACCAGGAGATATAAACAAAAATAGTTTGGTTTGTTTGTTTGTTTGTTTTCTGTTTCTGGCAAAACAAAAAAAAAAGGACTTTATTTTTAAGATTCCATACCCCTCATTTTGATTTTTTTTCCTCCACTTACTTTCTCTAGAATAATCCTTCCTGCCTCTCCAATAGAAATATTGTTGGTATTTTAATTCTTTTTGGTAAAGCAGGAATTATACAATAAATTAAATTTCAAAGGAAAATGTCTTTTAAGAAATTAAAACAATTTTTCTTCAAGGTATATGTTCATGGGAAAATTTCATCTGCTCTAGGTAAAACCCTGTGATGTGATCACAATTTTTTGTACAATTATTGTGTTCTTTAACACTTATGTTTTATACATATATGTATTTCATAAACTACTTTTATACTAGTTATTTCAGAAATTAGGAGACAGCTGAAAAATAACTATCATCTTTTGTATAGTACTTTTACAGGATTATTAGGCAATGTTCTATATTTTCTAGAAGTTATGCAAAAAAACCCCCCAACACTTGAAACTTAAGAAAAGCTTTACTTAAACAGTAGTGTTACTGAAGTAGATGTAAAGATACAAACCTTATTTCTCACATTTCTGTAAAATGACTATTCTGATACAAAATAGAACTTTGTGTCACTGATATGAATATATTTTGTTTTATTTTCTATCAAAATCTTGATGAACATCACTCTTCTCTTTAAAACAGTTTTAGATGGACATATCATGAATATCTTGTTTTCTTATTAACTTAAAAAAGGGTAATAAGAGAACACTCTCTTTCTCTAATGAAAACCAGTGCTATTTTTATTTCAGTAATTTTGTTCAACTTTAAAGAAGGAAGCTTATAGTTCACTGTTGACAATATCAAAATCCTGAACACCAAAGGAAATGACAATGCTCTTTCTGTCATAATTCTGATTTATAGGGAATCTATAAGTTCCCTTGGGATCCACAATGTAAGAACAATTGCTCATATTATAAGAATGAAAAGTAAGAATCATTATTGTGAGTTCAGAAATAAGCAAATGTCCTGGTTTCAGCTGGAATAGAGTTAATTGTCTTCCTGGTAGCTGGTACAGTGCTATGTTTTTGAGCTAGGTATGAGAAGAATGTTGATAACGCACTGATGTTTTCAGTTGTTGCTAAGTAATGCTTAGTCTAAAGTCAAGGATTTTCCAGCTTCTCATGCCCAGCCAGCAAGAAGGCTGGAGGGGCACAAGATGTTGGGAGGGGACACAGCCAGGGCAGCTGACCCAAACTGGCCAAAAGGGTATTCCATACCATGTGACGTTTTAGGAACTGAGGGGGGCATCGTGGCTCGGGGACTACCGGGTGCGTTGGTCAGCGGGTGGTGAGCAATTGCATTGTGCATCACTTGTATATTCCAATCCTTTTATTATTACTGTTGTCATTTCATTAGTGTTATTATTATCATTATTAGTTTCTTCTTTTCTGTTCTATTAAACCGTTCTTATCTCAACCCATGAGTTTTATTTCTTTTCCCAATTTTCTCCCCCACCCCACTGGGTGTGGGGGGGAAGTGAGTGAGCGGCTGCGTGGTGCTTAGTTGCTGGCTGGGGTTAAACCACGACAGCAAATAAATTTGAACGAAACAACTCTGTGAATTTGTATATAGCTGAATGTTGTCAGGCAGAGCAAGAATTTCAGGGTTCAGTATTTCACTTGTGGCTTCAAAGTAATTATTTCCTCAAGTGGCTAAGGAAGGCAGGAGGAGAGATGGGGGACTATGTTGGGAAAAGTGCTGCATCACTGTTGCAAATGGAGTGAGCACTTCAGTCATAAGAGAGAGCAACAACAGCTTTATTGATATAAAACAGCGATTTGACAAAGTTTGATAGTAAATGTGCTGGTGGTTTAACAAGATTCGATGGCAAAGTTCACTTGATATTTACTGCATAGAGGACAGGGTTGGACAAAACTGTCAGGGAGACCCTCCCGTTGAGTCACGGGGTTCAGAATGGACCTCGTTGCTTTCTAAACTCCTTCTCAGAGAGGAGTCTAGGTCAGCTGGATCCATTCCTAGTCCCAGACTTGGTCAACTGTCTAAATGATTATATACGTGCAATCAATCCTTTATATCACTTAGCTAAGTTTCAAAGTTTAGCATGCTATAAATCACTTACCGAGAATCTGTTGCGGCAAGGAGTCTCTCAGCCATGAGGAGTAACCTTGAGAGGCATCCCTACTCAAGGGGAGATCCTGGTGTGCAGTCCGCTGCCATGCAGGAATGCTCAATGTGTGGTAGGCTGTCCACTATTTATGGAACAAGATAATGGACTCATACTCATATTTGCATACTGACTACAGATGTTAGCTACTTCCAAATTTGGTTTGAGTCAGGCAAAAAAAGGAGGTTGTAGTAAGGTGGGTGCTGGTCTTTTCTATTAAGTAACTACTGGNATCCCTACTCAAGGGGAGATCCTGGTGTGCAGTCCGCTGCCATGCAGGAATGCTCAATGTGTGGTAGGCTGTCCACTATTTATGGAACAAGATAATGGACTCATACTCATATTTGCATACTGACTACAGATGTTAGCTACTTCCAAATTTGGTTTGAGTCAGGCAAAAAAAGGAGGTTGTAGTAAGGTGGGTGCTGGTCTTTTCTATTAAGTAACTACTGGTAAGATGAGAGGAAATGGCCTCAAGTTGTGCCAGGGGAGGTTTAGATTGGATATTAGGAAAAATTTCTTTACTGAAAGGGTTGTCAGGCATTGGAACAGGCTGCCCAGGGAAGTGGTTGAGTCACCACCCCTGGAGGTATTCAAAAAGCACGTAGACAAGGCACTTCAGGACATGGTTTAGTGGGCATGGTTGGTGGTTGGACTCGATGATCTTAAAGGTCTTTTCCAACCTAAATGGTTCTATGATTCTACGATAGACCAGCACTGTGGTTAGGTGGGTGCATTGTTCAAATTAGCCCTTGGCTATTGTATTGTTACCTGTCTCCCCTGAACCCACGTTGAGCCAGATGCAGTCATCACAACCAGACACATCCATTATAACTGCCACTTGTGGTTTTTTCCAACCTAAATGGTTCTATGATTCTACGATAGACCAGCACTGTGGTTAGGTGGGTGCATTGTTCAAATTAGCCCTTGGCTATTGTATTGTTACCTGTCTCCCCTGAACCCACGTTGAGCCAGATGCAGTCATCACAACCAGACACATCCATTATAACTGCCACTTGTGGTTATCACTTGATCAGGATTATGGGAAATACAGGTCAGTTTGGCAGAGGACAGGGGGTGGGGGGAGAACAGCGCCACAATCACCCTTCAAGAAAGGTGGGTACTGTCACCCAACTCTAAGGGACAGGTACTCATAACATACAGCTATATCCCAAATTCTCACATGTGGTAGATGTGTAATTGTGGGCTCAAATGTGTCACTGTAGGCTTTAAAAGTTTTCTTTGTCACCTATCTTCCTCCCTTTACCATCCAAGAAGTTTTATGCCACAGATAGAGGAATGCTTTGGACAATATGGATGTCTTACTGAAGTTCTGTTGCTTTGCTTTGTGTTTTGTGCTTGTGTGGGGTTGGAGCTAATGCAAATGTGACTCAAGCATTATTTTCACAACTCACAGATGAACAGTCAGATCGTTATATAATTTATAACAGTTATATAGTATTGTGAAATGAGGAAAGCAGCTGCCTCACAGTTGCAGCACTATAGCACAGGTTGTTAGTATCAAATGAGTAATATAAAAACTTATTTTTAAATAGTTTTGGTACCAAGTTAAATTCATTTACTACCAGAGTCAAGACCACTTAATTTTATCCCATCCTTAGAACCTTTAACTCTTATTCCTTTTTAAAAATGTATTTCTAGTGTGTATTTAATCAAAATCAATATTCACATTTAGACTAGGCTTGTGTTTTGAACACCCTTAAGTGAAACTTACTTTATGGGTGTAAAGCTTGAGTAGCAGGCTTTTTGTCATTTAGATTGTGTGGGAATGAATCAAAAACTTTATATTCAACCTCATGGTTTTAGGCAATATGACCTCTCTTTACCAAAGTGGTTTGGAAAAGTGGCTACAAGTCTTATGGGTGCCCAATTTTTCCCATACAAATGTCTTGTCTTATTTTCAATGTTTACCAAAGCCCACTCTTAACACTTTAGTAAAAAGATCCTATCCAGGAGAGGTCAAGTGTGCCTGAAAGAATTAAGATGTGAAAAAGGACCAGACTAACTCCTGATTTTTGTGAGGAGATAACTTATTTTTCCTGATGATCACCTCCTGTTTTATTAATTCCTACCTGATAAGTCTATACCAGAAAACCTCTTGACCTTTAAGACTCACAATTAATTAATTGAATGTAGACAGATAGCTTATACTGTAACACTTTACTGATGGGACCAGGCACTGAATAGGTATTCTGAGATCCAGATTCTATTTCTATTGATTCCTGAAAGATCTCAAATGAGTCGATTTTGTCATTTCTCCTTCTACCTTTATAGGTTTCTACCTGCTTTATCTGTCATGTGTGTTGAGATAATTTAATTCATTGAGGCATGGGCAACTTATAAAGTGGTTGAGATGTTGGATCCCTTAATTCCTTGACACCTTCCAGGTACTGGTGCATTAATAAAAACAGCTGAGTAGTGGGGTGGATAGATAAGGTCACCCACACAACTGGTAAGTGTAGACCCATTGGAAGCACGAAAGGTTTATGGCTCAGCATGTCACTACTTCACTAAAGAAGTAGTAGGAGAACCAAGACAAGGTGGACTCAGGAAAGGCAAAGACTAATGCTCAAGAGCTGTCAAATGTTGATTGTATGTGAGTACAATAACATGTCAAAAGAGGTATTGTTCATGAGGAGGCTTTGGTTTGTGAATGAGGCATCGTTCTTTGAATTGGATAAGTAAACAAACACAAAACTATATCATAGATTTGTTTGGGTTTTCCTTTCCTTTTTAAAGGAATAGAAAAGAGACGGGGAATTCATTCAGTGTGGTTTTGTTTGTTTTTTTGTTTTTGCTTATCAAAATAATAGATATCTGCTGGCTTGTTATAATTAAATTGTCATTAAGACATTTAGAATGTCAGTGTGTGTTTTGGATCAGTTTGGCGGAAGGAAATTGCTATTGCACAACTACTTAACATTGAAAGGATGGTTATTTTGAAGGCTGCTATACAATGAGAGGAAAAAGAGGTTCTGAAAATGTGTTGCCTCTCGCTGTAAGTTTATTATTGTTTAACAATGTTCATGCTAAGAAAGAGATCCAAACTACACAGAGGTTACACAAACTTACTGTATATGCTATTTATAAAGGTCCCATCACCTCTTAGTGTAGCTGATTAGGATCACTTGTAGCTATGAGAACGATAGTGTAATCAAAGACACATAAATGTGTTTTTTTAATCATTCACACCTGCACACATTCAGAACAACACACCCTGCTGTATCTTTTAGATGGTGTAAAAAACAAACATACTGTTCAGATGCAGTGTGCTATTTTTAAACGCCCACCATTTGTTATTTAAAGTTTAGTTGTCGTGGGGTTTTTTTTCCTTAAGCATAGCAAAAAAGCACTGCTTATCATGCAGAGAGATGTACAATTTTGTTTCATTTGGTAGTGAATACATTGTTCCATCTGAACTGAAAATAAAATGTTTGGTATTGGGCTTTTTGTAAGAAATCTAAAAGTAAAGAAAAGTGGATTCATTGAATATATATTTTATCCAGCAGTTTGGGAATCACAGCATTCCCCCAAGACTGCGAGACATGGATTCAGTTCCCTACTTTGTTTGAAGAGATTTGAAGCCATACTGACACCTGTAATGCTACCTGTAATGCTGTCTTAAGGCTGAAAAATGGTGAGGTGGACGAAGGAAACCCATTCATGTCATAAATAATTGGACAGTCACTGAAAAAACTCCTAACTGGTATCACCGCCTTTTCTAGTGAATATATCGGATAAAACCCAAAAGATCATTCTAGTGCATGAGTCTCTGACTCACTGAGTATTTAAACAGTGCTTACAGAGTAAGCCCACTCTGACAGGAAAGGTAGCCATTGCAGTGCTCAATAAGCAGGTGCTTAGCCTTCATGTTGATATCTAGACCAACTCTGACACTACATCTGTCTGTCTGATTCAGGAAAGGGATCTAAACTTGGCTCTTCCACCCTCCAGTTGAGTATGTTAACTGCACTGGGATACCTGCCCAATGCTATCTCATAAGAGTAATATATCTAGAGAAGAGATGCTGATATTTTGTTTTGACAGTGACTGTGATTTTATGAGCTGTCCATTGCTTCTGTTTTTCCTCTGTGTCTTATATATTCAAAGAACCCCTGGGAGTCTGCTTGGCCTGTCCAGGCACAGCAAGGTTTACTATTTGAACTTACTGAGCCCCAAGGAGGCTGCTGGACATGTTCCAAGAAAGTTGTCATAGCCACAGAATCTTGATTCTCTTTATTTGTATATGCTCCCCTATGTCATTCCCCCCATGGTGGTAATTCACATTAGACCTCCAGGATGTTGCTGTTTCTGTGCCTTAAACTCTCTCTACATCACCTGTCATTATTGTCAGGTCAAGCTACAGCCAGGCCTTTTTCTTTTATGGTTAGTTGGTGCTGCTGCTTTTCACATTACCTCATCTGGCTCCCTTTCTGTGAGAAAAAGCAGAGAAGAAACTTATAGCCTAATACTTTACTTGCTCTTTGCTTTCTCTTTTCCATCTTCCCTCCGGGCAGGAGTCTCCATCTTTTCTCACTTGTTTGTCCTTTTCCATTCCGTTCCAAATAGGGAAAAAAAGAAGAGAATAAGACTTGCTGAACAACAGCATAATTCTGTCCCTACATTCCTCCCCTCCTTTAATATTTATAATAAAACTCTAACATTCCCTCCACCCAAACATATTTAATTTAAAATCAACCTGTTCACTAAACCCTGTGTGGCCAGTGACACCAGTTTGGCCCTGAGCAGCCAGCGTCCCCAAGCACAGCAGCACTGCACTACCAGGATGTAAAAATTACCCTAAGTTGTGGAAGAGAAGGAAGAGGGAGGTAGACAGTCTGAGTCACGTGGAGGGGCTGCAGCGTCTGGGATGGATGAGGAGGTGTATGTCACCCGTGTTGTCCTGCACCAGGTTACTCACCAGTCAGAGCCCAAAGTCTTCACGTGCCACCAGTTTGTGGTCTCTCCTGCAGAGGTAGTCTTAATGAGGGCAGTTCACAAGCACTGGTGTAAGGCTTTTGCAGATGTATCTGTCTATAAACAGCTGGATATAGTCCAAGGACAAGTACACTTTCAGAAGCTTTCCACAAGCAGCAAGATTTGTCTAAATTTTAACTCCCTTATACCTAATGCCAAAGGAGAAAAACCGGAAAGGGTATTGTTGGGCTCTTTACAATATTTTAACAACTTCTCAACTCCTTCTGGCAAGAAAGATTGTGTGAATGCATTTCCTCATAAAACCCACACTGGTGGAAACCTGAATTCAGCTCACGTGTGGAGACCCACAGTTTCTCCTCACGTTTCAGTTCCTACCCACTCATGCTCCACTGCTTCTCCTTCTTCTGAAATACATAGCCTGCAATTCCACACGCTGAATGATTACTGCAGATAAAGCTGCTAATTGTGACGGCCCCCCAAGTCCACCACCAGCCTTTGCTGTCACTGCCCACACCCCAGGTCCCTCCCCACCCTGCCCATGGCCGAGGCCCCCATTTCACGCCCTGGAGCCATCAGCCCCTGCCCCAGGAATGCTGCAGCAGGGCTGGTCTCCAGCTCCCCACAGCCCTGCCCTGCCTTGCCATGGGCCCTCTGAGCCAGGCCCACCCATGGGCCCATGTCCCAGCCTGACCTTGGCCTGTCCCCACCCCAGTAAGGTGCCCAGTCACCCCCCAGCTGCCCTGCTCCTGGCTGGGGCGATGGGATGGGCGCTGGCTGGGGGCCCCCCAGGAGACCCTGATCTTGACAGTGAGCAGAAAACTGCAGGAACCTTCATGAAAAGGGGAAGATTGGCCATTTTGCAAGACAGACAAAAGTAGTAAATTTCAAACCATGAAATATTTTTCTTAAAAGTTTATTTCTTATCTTTAACTTCATATAGCTTTGCATAAAGACCTGTAACAACCTCTTTGAGCTACTATAATCCTGCTCTGGAGTAGGGTGGTGAAGTGTCCCATCTGTTCCCCAGTCCGTATCTTGTACCCTGACTGCATGTTTCTGTTGCTTTCCTTATGCTGACAACTTTTTCTTTTTTTTTTTATTTTCAGCACATGAGGGGTGGGAGGAAGGCATGGCTGAGGGATATTGCAGGGTGTGGGTGGTCTATCTTTAGCTGCAGCAGCATGGTTTTAAAATGACTTAATCTGCTTGAGACATCTTAAGAAACTCTGGGTTCACCTGTTATTCTACTAGTACTTATTAATCATGATTCTACAAATATAAACCTTTATGAGAAGATTCACAGTGACTTAAATAAGGAGTTATACCATCTCATGGTATGTTGGTATAAATGTATGAAAGTCATGTAAAAATGGGAGTGCATCACAAAAAACAACTGAGAAGGCATGTGTGAGTGAGCAAATTCATCATACTTACTAAAAGACAATGGAAATATGTACCAGGCTGCTTTTGCTCTACCTCTGAAGTGCAAAGCACCCAGGCAGTACTCAGTATGCTTTACCTCCTTAATGAATAAAGGAATAACTACTTAGTTGTACAACAACCTTTCAGCTTATGATTTTTTTTTTTAATCTGTAAGGTTAATTCCTGATTTACGAGTTTCCAAATGTGTATGGATAAAGGTAATTAATGGTGCATGGAGATTTAGGTTCAAACTTCCAAGCAGCAATGTGGAAACAAGCTACCCTTATACTGATGGATCTTTATCTTAGTCTTAATGTAGTCCAAAATTAACATATCCCCTTCACCTATACTACATGGTATGTATGTAAAATGGGAAAAAATGTGAAAATGTAAAATACAGAAAAGAATGTTTTAAGGTGACTGAAAACTTCTGAGAAATATCAGAAGCATGGTGCAGTTTAAAATGAGACACACACAAAAACAACAACAGAGACAGCTCCTAAAAACCTTGATTTGAGTTTCCAGAACACATTGGTGGATAGTGCAAATAAAGTATCAGTGAGTTACTTCATTGGTGGCTATTGACAAGAGCTAAAAATCAGGTTACGTAAGTATCCAGATGAAAAAGTAGGGCAGGGATGATGGGGGAAATGCAACAGTACTTGATACGGTCAGGGCAAAAGACTCCTGATGGACAGTAGTGCCATTGCCAGCCCAGGAGTGTCTGCTCCAGACACTGCACAGTCAGGAAAAACATCTGATTTCTGTCTGGCTGTTTTAAGTATATATACCATACCTGTTCAGGTGGGTGTCGGAGTACTGGCTGAAAATTGTCTTTTGAAGTGGTCTCATATCTGTTCACACAGAAAATCCAGGCTTCGGGTTACTCTGGTGCAATGTTACTGCCTACATCAAAGATAAATCTGGTATCTATTACTGTCCCTCATCACATTCCCCAGTTATCCGCAGCACCACTGGTGCAGCAGATTCTTTCTGTGTCGTCACCTGAAGAAAAAGATTTACAACGGAGGAGAACAGTATTTATTGACAAGGAAAAATGTTTCAGGTCTGAAAATGTGCTCTTTACACACAAGATGATTCACATTTATTTTAATTTAATTCGCTGATGCCCAAATTTCTTTGTTATTTAGTTATCAGCTAGGAAGATATAGAACATCAGAACTGAAGCAACACATCTGTCTCATCTGTTTCCTCCAGTCCCCTACTTTTAGAGTCCTTTGAGTCACTGCAGCTTCTTCCTGGACACCTTGTTCTCTAGAGGGTGCCCTATGGCCCATCGCTTCATGTTCTGCTGATGGCAGCCATCTAGGTTAAAGCCTATTTTCTCTCCAGTGGCATCTCTTTAGAGGTACATGGGAGAAGGCTCTATCTTTCCCTCAGGTTACTGTGGCTTTGCTAGTCAGTAAATGCAGCACAGGGAACCTAATTGGTCATATTCACAAAAACTGTTACTGATTTTATTCCTGATAACTTGGCACCCTGCTTTTCCTCTTTATATTGAATGTGCTTTTGCCTCAATAGGCTGTTTACTTCTGCAGAACATCTATAATAGTAAGTTTATGCACTTATAGAAGAAAAAATAATCTTCTCTAATTGGCTGTGGTGATGCACTTGGATTTTTTTGTACCCCTTTTGTTACAGTAAGATTTTCAGTAGTGGCTTTTATTAGGTAGGAAATCTTTCCTCCCCTCAAAAAGAAGAGGGCCTGCAGCTGATTTGTGAGACCTTGTTTTAGTGATGTAGGGCTCTGGAGGAACAGGAAAAGACCTGCGCACATGAAACTCCTGAATTACTGATTTTTCAAATGAGTATGGAGAATTACTTGTCTTTTATGCTCCGTTTTATTAATTTGTAAAATGGATTCTGTTGTTTCATATGACAATTACAGCTCTTTCAATCCAGAGTGCTCTTGACTGATTTTAAGAATTATACAGGTTCTTTCTTAGCAAACCTATAAGATAAAACATTCAGTAAGTGAAGTTTAATAATGTCTAAATTGCATGCCCATGCACCAAGTCCCAAGTCTTTATTTAATGTCATTTAGCATTAGTCCTTATGCAGGCAAAGTCTCCTAATCTTTGATCTCATGATCCTTTATGTTATATTGAATACTACTTTACAAGTGTTTGCCATTGTCTCTAAGAATGACTGTTAGGTCAATAAGTAATTAGAGTGGTCAAAAGTTTTCACATTATGTATTGTTGTTTTTTAAATCAAAGCTCCCTTTTCTTAAAGACTGCATTGCAAAAGAATTAAATTTCTTGAAATGCACACTGATGTATGACAAAAAGGACAAAATGAAATGGAGGACTTCTAATTCATTACCTACTGCAGGATCTTTGAATCAATCTAGGCAGAAAGATTTTCTTTATTGTTATTAAAAGTAGATTTCCTTTGCTTGGCAAAGTTCCCTTTCCCCTTGATAGGAAGGAGGACTCAGCATTTCTTGATGAAACCCTTTCATGGCTTCTAAACAATGGTCTGCAGTTTG
>VYZV01044869.1:32363-86333 GCA_013401275.1 Pandion haliaetus | reverse complement strand
CACACAAAAATCATCCATTTTCTTGTGGAACAAAATTTTCCTTCATTCCTTACTTGGCTACATGTGAATACAAATCCTTCTGCCAGTTCTTCAGCATATGGGTATTTCTTCTTTGTTATTTATAAAGATAGTATTAAGACAGTGCAATTCATCTTAGCCCTTTAGTGGGCTATAAAAATTGCCTCAGATAATTACCGGCTGATGAAATTGTAAGCTTTGAAATAGCAAAATGTAATTTAATGTGAACAGTGGTTAAAAAGCAAGCTGACTATATAATAGAACCATTCAAAAAAGCTATTACAGTCTATAGGGTATATCCAGAGTTATTATTGTATTGATCATTATTATGTATCAACAAAATGATACAATAGTTGTGCACCGTAGAAATCATCCCATTAACTAATTTTTTTTTAGGAGTGTAAACTTGCCATTTGAAAGGACCATACTGCTCCTCTTCTCTGGAGCACAAGCCCTCAATGAAAACAATAGAGGGGTTTTATTTAAAAGTGTTGGAACTGCAAGAATTCTGTAAATGCATCTTCACATAACTTAACAGTAGCTGCCACTGCTATTTTGATTATTCTGAAACATGCTTAAGAGTTGTTTGCTTATAGGTTGAGATTTCTGTGCCAATTTTCAAGCTGGAATATACAGTTAAATGGCTCTTTATGAGTTATGTCATTCCCTGAAGCTATGCTATAATGGAGATACTGATGTGACCTTAGGTACAGAGGTCTGTCCAAGTGCATGATAATATTGCCTGAAAGGATTGTTGCCATTTTCAAGTGGGTGCTAATGTTTTTTTTCCTATCCGTTTCAGCCTGTCTGGTTGTCCTCTGAATGCACAAGCCATAAAAAAGGGCAAAATTTCGGAAGAATTAATGACTATCAAGCTTAAAGCAAGTGGTGGTAAGGAGATTTGTAAAAGATGATGACATTTATTTAGATAGAAGGGCCCTGACTCCCATTTATACTTATGCCCCTTTATGCCATTCTGGCATTAATTCTCACTCCTTTCAGTTGTCTCTAGCAATAAGAAATCTTGAATAAGAAAAATCTTTGCATGAGACATTATAAAATTCTCATTTACATCATGATAACTCAACATTGAGGGTATGCTTTCATCTTGTCTCAGAGCATTATTTTTTCATTTGGAGATGCTTTCAATATTGTTATTACTAATAAATTATTAGTTGCAGATCAGGAAGACTTAGCTATCTGATGACTAAGGTAAGAAGGGATAAACTTTGTGTGCAGAAACTGACTCCTCTCCCTAACTTGAGTACTACATGGTTTAGTGTCTGTGCAGTACTTGGACGATTTTGCTAACCCATGTAGTAAGTAAAAGGAACAATTACCAAATAGGTATAGGGGGAAATACATAAGAGTCTCCTTTCTTATACAGTGTGCTTTATTAAGTTGGGCATTGAGCCAGGATTCAGGGAACTTTATGCCTCCAACTCTTGAGGAAAAATGTTGTGTTACGTGGGGTAAATGAGTTTGCTTCCATATGTCCATGTTTTCATTTGGGCAGGGACTGCTGCTTACAGATTTCCCAAGCTGGCTCCCCAGTAGTCTCTGTTCAGGGCTTAGGTTTTAAAGCAGTAAGAGCAACAGCGGCACAAATTTTAGGCAGAGCTGGTCTGAGTGATACTGAGCAGAGAGAGGGACACATATTGCCAGCAGCTGTAGCAGCTCAGTATTTTTCAGGACAAGGCTTTCATTAAAGACCTGAAGATTTTTTTAATTTGCTACCTAACATGTGGGGATGTCAGTCTTCCTTCTTCTTTTTGTGTAATACTTGTTAGCTTCCTGACAATTTCCCTTTTGCTGTTATTTAAATTTCACTATTTATCACATGTAACTAAGGCTGTGCTTCTTGAAGTTATTCTGAACAGAGATTTGCCCCCACAGAACTTCTTGCAAGATCAGAAGCAGGTACAGATCAGCTTACTGGAGTCAGCAATTATACTGGTGGAAATGTTACCCTGGGGTGTTCCTTGCGAAAGAGGGGTTGCTGTTATGTTTCTTTTAAAATGAAAAAAAGCCATTGTAAATATTCCTCCATGGTTTATGATAAACTTTCCTCTTTCTGGGCAATTTTTCCTTTCTGTACCCTCCAGCTTGGGAGTCGCAATTTGCACTGGAAAAAAAGAATTGTGAAACACAAAGACTCAGAAAGCCCCTTCTGTGTTTCAGCTCATATAGATGTTTTACAGCTAGGACACACTTTTGACAGTAAAAGCAAAGTAAGAGGCAATTTAAGGATCAATCATTTGATCAAACACTTGTTCTCTTCCTCTTGTTCAGTAACAGGTAACACAGCTTGTTACTCATACATCCATTTACATGTGGACACTTTAAATCTGATATTAGTATTTTCAACTATTCGCAGGTATTGAGAGTGATGAAGAAATCAGACACTTAGATGAGGAAATAAAAGAACTGAATGAATCCAATCTTAAAATTGAAGCTGACATGATGAAACTTCAAACCCAGGTATGACATTGACATGAAAGTTTTATGTTTTCTTATGCTAAGTTTAAGCACAATAAATAAATTAAATGTTATGTAAATGCTATGTTTAAATACAGTTAGTCTGCTGTGCAGTTGTTTTCCTGTCATTCTGTGGCACCTAAAAGTGAAAACCCTACATGCTTTTTTGTCAAGTTTTTGTTTGTTTTCTGTAAACAAGCAGAAAATTCCTAGGTATTGTCTTAAAGATCTGGTGAATGACAAATTCAGGGCAGTTTGGAGCTAATCTCGGCAATCAGAAAAAACATATTTACCAAATAAAACATTCATTTTCCTTTGTTGACCAAACCTTTGTTGGCCAAACCGTGCAGAATCCCATACTGTGGTTTTTAGGGAGGATATTACCTCTTACCAGCACACTCTAACTCTTAATGCCAGTTGACTTTGTTCTTATGTGTACCTAAGAAAATCTCCCTAGTTCAGTTCACCCACTGTCAGTTATTCAAATAGTTTGAATTTTACCTTCAGGCAACACCTGGTGAAGAATGGATGCCTTTTGCTAATTTGTGTAGCAGACGAGTTCGATGGGAGCTATGGAAAAGAGTCATTCTCTTTCATTGTTTTGTATACCGTAGAGATTAAATTGGATTTAACATGCTGATAGTGGTTCTATGGAGTGAGATGAATACTTTCATCCCTACAGAGACTCCTGTATGCACCTGGGAGTTCACCTGGGCAGGCTGAATAAAAACAAGAGCAGAAGCTTGCTCAATATTTTAGGAATAAGAGTTTAAGACAAAAAGTTCCTAAATGAGATCTGGGAACTGAATATAAGTCTAAACTGATCTAAACCAAACTGAGTGTAACCATACCCCTCTGTGTTTGTGCCACACTGGAATGTACTGTGTTGATTCATACTGCTTTTGTAATAACCACCACGTATATGGTCTAAATAAGGGTGAAGTTTATGCCACCTATGCTGGATCTAAATGATCTGGCTTCACACTGCAAAGGTTGTGGGAATATCCATCCCAAATTGCACTGCAGCAGGAGGATAGTGTTCACTGTCTCAGGACACTTACTTCAGTTCTCTCTGGAGATCACTGTGCTGTTTGCACAGAGCTTGCCCAATTCATGCAGGCAGATTTCTTCTCCCTGGACTTGCTCCCTGGAGAATACAGTCTGACCAGCAAAGCCTGAACTAAACTACAGCTGTAGCAACATGTCCCCTACATGGCTTGCTCTACCTCCTTTTAATCTAGCCCAGCCAGGTGTTAGGCTGCTGCGAGCACCCTCCAGAGGAGAGGCTGCAGTGGATTGCAGGCAGGTCAAAAGGGGTTCCTCCCCCTGGGGATGGTTTTGATGTGTGATGGTATGTGAGGAAGGGAAGTGGCCACAGCAAGAGACATTTGAGTAGTGTGGAGATGTGCATCCTAACGAGGAGACAGTGGGCATAACAGCCGTGGCTGTGACTCCATGGCTTTGTGCCTTGTGGAGCCGTGGCCAGGCACAGGGCTGGCAGCCCTTGGTTCTGCCCTGCCCTGCTGCCCCGCTGCCTGCTGCTGGGCGAGGAGCTGGGCAGTGGGGAACCAGGCCCTGCCATTGCTGCCTTCTGTTTTTCAGCACTGCTTTTGACATATAAACCTTCAGAGCCGAGTATATTCCCAGCACTGTCACACTACAAAGAAACCACTTTGCTACCTCGGATGCTTTTTCCTTCTTTCCAAACCCCACGTTTCCATTCTGTTGGTCGGAGATCATTTTTGCAATGATTGCTGTGCGCTCAACCTCGCAATTTCTTTTCCACTCTATTTTTTCTCTTACTGTTCCCAGTGCCAGCCCAGTCGCTAATCCCAGCCAGCCCACAGCTCTACCCTCCACTCAGGAGTGGGGCAGGGAAGTAGCACAACAGCTAATACCCATTCCCTTGCTATTGTGATTGATCAGAAGGGATGTTATAAGAGCAGGACAGCAATCTAAACATCAGCCTCCTTTCTCCTTCCCTCCGCCAGGCCCGCAGCCACACTCTCCAACCCACTTCTACACTAACCTTCCCCCTTGAGCTCAATTCCCTCCTCCCGCTGCGGGGCACCTTCCAGTGCCTCACCACCACAAGGTTTCTCTGTGAACCAGCAGCAAAGTCCATCACTTCAGAGCAAATACAACCTCTTCCCTGCTCTGAATATTCTGTGGAGAAGTTATGTCTATCCTAAAAAAAACCATACCTGAGTTTTAGATCCATTGTGGCCCCTCTCATAATCACTTCCATTTTGGGTTCAAACTGTAGTTACAACACTGCCAAGGGCCGGTCTATTTGTGTGTTTGTGCCTGCCTGTGTTTTTTAGATCACATCTATGGAGAGCAATTTGAAAACTATAGAAGAAGAGAACAAACTCATAGAGCAGAACAATGAGAGCCTGTTGAAGGAGTTAGCTGGCTTAAGCCAAGCCCTCATCTCCAGCCTCGCTGACATTCAGCTTCCACAGATGGTAAGACCACAGCCAGCAGCTTCACACCTTCTTTGAGACTGTTTTGCCAGCACTTGAAGCAGATGAGCAAGCTCAGGGACCAGCAGGAGCAATAGAGCTGCATTAGCAGAGAGCTCTTTTAGCCTAATTTACTTTGCAGTGATGCTGGATCATAAAATCTGTGTGATAGCAATGGCAGTTGTTTCCCGGACTGAGCCAGCCCTCGTACCTTTGCCCTGTGCCACACTGTGCAGTATATGCTTTTCCCTCATCCTTCCCTGTCTGAATGTCCACCCTGCACAAAGAGTGAAACCTTCACACTGAAAAACCTTATTTAGTCTGCTCCTAGACCAAAACTTCAACCTCTTTCATACAGGTGATTTTTCTGGAGCCAACAAAGCTCTACCTTTTCAAAAACTCCATGTCCTTGTGTCTTACTTGCAAACACAGGCCAAATCCACAAAGATCCTTGGGTCTCCAGAGCTACAGGGCCTTTTCCCAGCCTCAAGAGGCTGGGAAATTAGGTGAGGACAGTTACAGGGATGTCAGCCATAGCCCCAGAGCCAAACAGGCCAAAACTGAAAAGCAAGTTACACCGAAGACAGTATCTCCAAGCCCTTTTCTTGCTTGGAGAGTGCGTGGTTCCCCAGCAGGTGCAACTCCCTCCATTTCTATAACTCCTCCATTAATTTGGATGCCTGCCCTGTTTACAACTTCTCCCCAGTTGCCCTATCACTGCTTTATCATGCTTTGGGGTTGGGTGTTTGGGGTTTTTTTTGGCCTTAATTTTATCTTCTACAATTATAATCTGTTTTGTCTTCATTTAGGGGCCAATCAGTGAGCAGAATTTCGAAGCATATGTAAATACACTCACAGACATGTACAGCAATCTGGAACGGGACTATTCCCCCGAATGCAAAGCTCTGCTGGAAAGTATCAAACAGGCAGTGAAGGGCATCCATGTGTAGGATGTGAAAGCTGCTGGGCAACAGAAATTACTTAACAGCAGTAAACTCCAGATGGATCTGTTAGGAGTTCATGTACTGCTAAGGGGTGTAGGTTGCCATGCTGCATTTACAATTGCAACATTGCACTAATTTTTTCCCAGCTGACATAAAAAAAAAAAAAAAACACAACAGACTATTTGTATTAACAGCAATGCACTCTGTTAGTATATTGTATTTATTTCAGTACAATTCCTTTTTTTTTCTTCTTTTGCACTCAGTTTTTGTAAAGTGAATGTAAAAAGTGTGTGCGACTATTTTTTATATTTTTTATTTATTTCTAATCAAAGAGGTTTTTTTTTATCTTTTAACAGCATTTTTGCGGCCTGCCATATTTTTACAAATGTGTTTATTAATTTATTTTCCAATGGGATTTTAAATAGACTGAAAAGTTATACTGTAAATTAAATAACTTGCTGGGTTTGTACAGGAAGAAAAAAAACCTATGAAAGTAACAAATGACTGAACCGTGGTTCTAGTTTTATTTTCCTCACATCCTGCTTTTTTATAATGGCTTTGTATCAGAAATGGGTTTGCAGTAACACGAGATGTGAAGATGCATGGAATGAGAAGATAAATGGTGCCCACTAGTGGGGAATTTGGGCTCTTAAAAGCACAGTATGCTGGAAAACAGTGTGTTAAAGAATACGTTAGCAATAATGAAATATAGCAATCAGCAAAGCACTTGACTTGGCTGTGTGATTTAGCCTATGCGAATGGTTATTTAAAATGCTTCAAGAGAACTTCAGATTTATTTTACCACTGTGGTTTTTTTCAGAGTTAGCTCATGGTGGGAAATGACAATTATCTCTAAACAAGAAGGATAATTCGATAGGACTGGTACTTTTTTAGTACGAGACGTTGAGGTTTTAACCAAGTGACCAGTATTGCTATGGATTTGGATTTGAAAAACGCAAACACATCCCAAGCTGAAGGCTTTGTACATAATTAATCGAACACATCTCCCCTGAAATGGCATTTAATACTGGTTTGATCTTAACGGCAGCTGAGAAGGCAGCGGTCTGGAGAGGAATAATACCACTCCAGCGCAACGGTGGTTGCTTTTCTCTTTGAACAAACAGTAGCAACACCGTGACTGGTTTCTCCCATCCTTCTTCACTAAGACTAGGCTGATACTGAATTTGTTACCAGTCTTTCGGTTGGGTACCAAGTGCTACAGAGTGTACAGACAGATGGAGGTGCGGACAGACGAGCACTTGCGCGGAGGTGCTGGCGTCCGCCTCGGTATCTGGTTAGCCTGGGTGTGGAACTTCTGAATCCGCCAGAAAGTAGCGGTTGCTATAACAGAGGCAATGTCTATTTCAGGGATTGTAAGTAATTAAGCATTGTTTCAAAAGTTTTTTTTATATTTATTTTTTTTAAGAAAAAGGTATAAACAACCAGCTAAACTGCCTTTTTTGTATGCACACACACCTCATGTGCATATGTGCCTCAGTGTAAATGTATACATGGATCTAGCGTGTGTTTAATTTTTCCGTGCTATAATGAAAGTGTTTATTTTTATTAGCCTCATTTATATTTAGATTGAATATGATGGCATTCACAGGCTTGACATACAATTATATTATTACTGTTCCTGCACAAAAGTACTGTTCAAAAGTGATTCAACTCTCATGCACTGTGGTCACTGTTCTGCATTAGGTGGGGCTTGCTTTTTGTTTGAGGGTTGATTCAACTCTCTGATCTTAGTTTAGACAGGGGAAAATGTATGTTCTTAGGAGCTGTGTTTATTTTTAAATCGATTTTTCAAAAGCTACCATATGTGCTGTCTAATATAAATAGGAGGACGCCAAACAAAAATTTGCTATTAAGGTTATTGTTCTTGCTAAAAAAACAAAAAGCAAACATTTGTTATACTTGTTAAATGCATACAAAATGAGTTCACTCATTACAAAGACTAAAATTTAATTTACTAAATATTTTAACAAATTTGTTATATATTTTATTTAAGTAAAAAAAAAAATCTCTTGCTGACCTATGTATTTATTATTATGATTTACTATGGCTTCAGGTTAATTTATCTGTGTTTGGTTGTTTGCTCAGGATGTTCTGTGAAGTATGTTTGTATTTATTTGCCTCCCTTGTACTTGATGTGTTTTGTAATGTGCACTGATTTTTTTTTTCTTTTTGTTTTTCTTCTTTTGTGTTTAAATGCATTGATGAGCTATACTGTAAATTAGACCTTTTGTAAAGAGCAATGATGTATGCATTTTTTAATTTGGAGTAGTTTGTATACTGTTTCTTCATACAATTAATATTTCTTACATCAAAACAACAAAATTGTGTTCTGTGCTGTACATTTGGTGTATGGTAGGAAATAAAATTGATAATGAAACATTGCAGCAAGTTTGTTGGGTTTTTTAGCCTCTAGATGCCAACTTGTGTTACACTTTCTTAACTGCACCTGGCACTATACAATGTGTCAGAGGTTTTACTTGCTTTGTGTACAAAATGTGTCATCCCTGTAAGTAACTTTCTGGTATAAATAATTTAATTAGTGTTTTTCTCAATTTGAAATTAGAAAGAGAAAAATGGAACTGCTTAAGAGGTCCTTATCACTTCTGAAGGAAAAGAAAAACTCAAGATAATAATCACTGCATTATTTAATGCATTCTTTTCTTGGCAGTTGTAAACTTCATCTATACTGATAAAGTACAGGATTTGTGCTGACCTTTAACAGCTGCTAAATGATGTTTAAACATAAAAGCCATTGTAAAGTTTCCAGCAATTTGGAACCACCCTCTGTTCCAGTGCAATTTTCTGCTGAGATTTGCAGTGCTTAGACAATGCACAAATAAAAAATCTGCTGGTTTTAGAAAGACAATATTTCCAGTATCTAATGGACTTTCTTTTTTCACTGCTCGTTGTAGTGAAAACAGGCCAGTCTCATTTAGGATGCATACTAATGGCTTCTTGTCTGAGATTCCAACTTCCCATGGATAGACCAAGAATAATTTTCATTTAGAAAATAAAGTAAATTCAAAGCCCGTAAAGTAGCTGGTAATTATTTATTTGAATAGACATAGTTAGATAAACTAAAATGGACTCTGACACTAGAAAAACTGACATGTCCTGCATTTAAATAAAGCAGAGGTTCAAAATTCGCATCATGATGTGAATCCTGGATACTCACAAATCTTGCAAGTTTGGAGCTGTAGAGTCAGCAAAGGGCTAGGTTGGAGACAGACCCATCCTGAGAAGCTCTGCTCCACTAGGGTTCAGAGTTTTCTTTGCTCTAGGACACTTATCCAAGGAGAGCATGAACTGGTTCTTAAGTAACTAATAGATACTTAAGTAATATTTCTTAATGAATATAAAATAATATTTTTTCAGGGTCCTTTAAAATTACTGTTTATCTTTGGCTGTAGACCTTCAGGTCAGCAGATGCTACTGGGATAGTCTCTTCTCACACATCACAGATGAAGCAGAAACAGGTCTTCCTTAGCAATGTGCCTTAATGCCAAACAGATAAAGACCGAGGCCAACATTTTCATTTTGTCTGACTCCCTAAATTCAAATTACAAATTTAGAAGGCCTTATTCTTAGATAGGCAGGTCCCCACAGTGCATTTTTTAAAGATCTATACCAATTCTGATTATCTGCTGTTTAGAAGATGGGTATGAGCAGTGGTATGAGGATGTTAGGCTCTACGTACACCTAAGAAAACAATGCTGTATTCTCAAATGTTTCCACCAATATGAGACAGTGATTGTGAGCAAAGAAACACTTTTCCTAGTGGTTTTGGACAGGAAATATGATATCCACAGTTTATTGATTAAATTATTATTATCTAAAGACTGTTCCTGCATTCATCTTTAAACAACTTGCTCTGATAATGTTTATTTCAGTGTTGAAATGATGGTCTTCAAAAGAATAATGTAAACAGGTAAGACATATTCATTACTAAACTAACAGAAGCCATGGGGGAAGAAAAACAACCAAACAACAAAAAATGTTGTTCTTGAAAAAACCTTTCAAACCATTTCCATCTTGTGAAATTTCCGTTTTTAATAATTGTTCTCTATTTATACCTATAGAAGTGGGAAAAGTGCTTATTTCAGTAAAAATATATAAATTCCATTGATTGAATTAACTTGAATGGAATTGAAACTTTAAATATCAAAGAGAAGGAAGGGGAGCAAGAACACTTTCTATCCAATTGGTTCAGGAAGTCTATCCTGTCTCTTAACTAATCATGATGAAGGTTTTTGAGCCTACGGTGTAGAAAACAGATTCTGTTTTCTACTGCAATCTTATTTCTATTTACTAATTAAGCACCTCTTCTCTCCTGCTGGCTTAGTGTATCTATCTAATTATGTCATGGCTTTTCCACTCAGCACTCCTTCATCATAGTCATATTGTACTTTTTTTTTTTTTTAAATAAGTCACAGGATTTCTTGATGGGAATTTGGTATCATGCAATGGCACAGAGTGTCATGGTTTAACCCCAGCCAGCAACTAAGCACCACACAGCCACTCACTCACTTCCCCCCCGCACCCAGTGGGATGGGGGAGAAAATCGGGAAAAGAACTAAAACTCGTGGGTTGAGATAAGAACGGTTTAATAGAACAGAAAAGAAGAAACTAATAATGATAATAATAACACTAATGAAATGACAACAGTAATAATAAAAGGATTGGAATATACAAGTGATGCACAACGCAATTGCTCACCACCCGCTGACTGACGCACCCGGAAGTCCCCAAGCGGTGATGCCCCTCCCCCCCAGTTCCTAAAACGTCACATGGTATGGAATACTCCGTTGGCCATTTTGGGTCAGCTGCCCTGACTGTGTTCCCTCCCAGCTTCTTGTGCCCCTGCAGCTTTCTTGCTGGCTGGGCATCAGAGGCCAAAAAACTTTGACTTTAGACTGAACATTACTGAGCAACAACTGAAAACATCAGTGTGTTATCAACATTCTTCTCATACCTAGGTCAAAAACATAGCACTGTACCAGCTACTAGGAAGACAATTAACTCTATCCCAGCTGAAACCAGGACACAGAGTTATGACAGAAGCCATCCCCTTCGTTTCGTCCCATATTCCTTCAGTGCTACTCATTCCACCTGTCTTGGCATTTCTGCTATGCTTAAAATTTCTTTATGATTTATGCAGCTGTATAACTTGGATGCTGCTAGATTTGCACCAGACAAAGTCCTTTGTTCATCTCACTCAGGACACTGTGGGATGATAGAGCTCCATTTAGCTTTTGTGTAATGTAGGACAGTGACCTACTTTCAGAACCCTTCAATATCTCATTCTGGCTTCGTTTTCTTCTGTCTCTTTTGCTCTAGTAAGTCTTAGACAGCCAAGCTTACACATAATTTCATCAAGGATTAGTCTGATTTCCTGTCTGACTTCATGGTACAAATTGCTTCAACCGCATTTCATCCTTAATGAATGTTCCCAGGGACATTGTCCAAGTAAATCTCAGGACTTTTCAGTTATGTGATAACAATTACTATTTAGGTTGCTGCTATCTGCTCCTAAAACTGTTATTGCACAAGATTTTCCCAAACTACCTTTTGGTGCCCAGCACCAGATTTTGGTGCCCAGCTTCACATCCCTTGAAGGGGTCTCATTTTTAGAAGCTAAATGCACAGCTATTTTTGCCAAGCCGGGCCTTTTCAAAATTTCCTTCTCTGGCCAATCCAAATTACTAGCTACTAGGTTTTCATACTATTATTTCATAGACTTGTTATATGTATCTTATTTATACCTATTTCCATGTAGAGTGCACCATAAAATTCCAGGTGGGTACTTGTACCCATCCCAGGTACTGAAGCATAAAACATCATTGATGTTACCCCAAGCCTAATTCTGATCCTTATCAAACTCCTCTTTCACTGTCTGTGCACACCCTTTTTAAGGTTCTGTCGGAAAATAAAACAAGAAGAAAAAAACAAAGGACTGAACCTCATTCTTCATTTAATTGAAGAAATCATCTGTCCAAACAGTTCCTTGTCACTGCTACTGAAGCTGGAGCTGGGGCTTAAAGTATCTGGCCTGCAATCTACTCTAATTACAGTCATATGTAGCGTCTTATGTGCACTCCCTGTTTACTTCTGACACAATAAGCAAAATCTGGATTAGGAGCCAGGTTCTATGCTGATTTCAAATTTATTGGGATGAAATTCATTTGATCCTTTAGAAGCAGGATGAGCTTAGTTCCCTTGGGAGGGAATTGCCTAGAACTGGGAGGCAGAGTCAGTTTCTTTAATCCTGATGTCTGGTCAAAAAGATTTTAGGGAAGGAATGGAGATTTTTAAAAGCTCATAGAAACCTACTGGGAAAATGTATATAAATTGAATTCCTTCAGAGAAAAATGCAGTGCCATCTCCATGGACTGAAGAGCTGAGCTCTTTGCACAGACGCATGTGGCAGAGGCACCGCACGTAGAGCATGGGTGCTGAAGGCAGTGAGGGGACATCTTTTGTGTTTCCCAGACAGCAGGAGATGAAACAGCACCCCAGGAAACCCAGCTCTAGGCCCTGCTCAGCCTTTTGGGTCACTCTGAGCAAGACACTTGATTCAAGCTCTGTTTTCACATCTGTGAAAGAAGAAAATGAGCCACATACTCTGAAGTGTTTTAAGAATGAGCAACACCAGCCTTACTTAGGAGTATGCAGTACATGCATGCAGGTACAGTAAGGGAGAAAGAGCCAGAGCACACGTGTAAGAGCATATAGTAGATATTAATATATGTCTGGCAGTATACTATCAATTTCACAGTAGCAACTGCTGTGTTGGATGAGCGATATCTGCAATACCACACTATATATTTAATGCCTTGATGGCAGTCATTACAACTCTGATGCAGTCACTTCGACCCCTGCATTTTAGAGCTGCTGCATGGTACCAGCTGTAGTACACGGGTCTGCTGCCCTCGGTTTGGTTCCTCTGCCTGGTTCCTCTGCCTGTCAGAACTGGCTCTGCTCTGTATGCCACAGGTTCATGAGAAATTGCCTCTTTTCCTATTTCAGGTATTATCAGTTCTTACGCACAACCCATCCTCTACGTTTAGCTCTTTTTTCTTCCCCTCCTAAGGCATTATTACAGTCCTCATTTTATTCCTACACTTCTTACATTGTTTGCCCTGAAGATATCTTCCAGTTAGTGCTGCTGGTCAGTCTGAAACTAAATTTTCAAAATGCAGAAGGTAAGTTTCAAAACAACAGAAGCAAAGGCTATAAAAGCAGAAGCAATTTTATGGAGACAATGGAGCGCCTACAGATTTTGTGAAAAATGAGCTGATTGCTACAACAGCAAAGTTATGATTCACTGTTAAGAAGGGAGAGGAGGGAGGCTCAGCTGTTACAGATTCTGTTTGGCAAGGGCCGGCTACTGACCAGCACGATGTACGACCCAGACAAGCAGCAAGAGTTAGTGCAAGGTTGGCCAGAGCACTGCACTCTTGTGCCTGGTGCAGTGTCAAAGGATGAAAACGGTGCAAGTCTTATGCGCGAGTATAAATATTTGAGCAAAAAGCAGGTAGGCAAGCAGTGGCTATAGCTCCTGTGATTGTAGTGACAGCAATGGGGGCAGGGACACAGGGCAGCAGTCCACAGCAAGTCCATTGGGTGCCAGGCTACATCAGCTCCACCCAGTGCAGAACTGGTCCGTTTTCCAAATGTGGCTCTTTTCCCATTTTGGCAAACTAAATACCCTCTCCAGCTTGCTGTGGTATCATCACGAGTAGTGTTTCTAACCCTGCTTCCTGGGGAAACACGCGCTACCTCTGAGCTCTGACTCACCCCGAGATGGATTTATGTCTGGAAGAAGGAAGGTGAATATTTCACAGCACCTGCTGGGCAGGCAAAGCCTTGCTGCAGAAACTCCCCAGCAGTGCAAAACTCAAACTGCCAGCGCATCTGCTTTTGCAGGCTGAGATTTCGTGGGGGAACCAAGGTGCTTGCTGCAAGCCTTTTCTCCTCTGCCTGTTAGCACCTCCCTGGGTGCTGCAGTCCCCAACCAGGTAGCGGCTGCCCAGCTGTGCTTCCTCCCTTTTTCCCCCTCCCTACCCAGGCCAGCCTGGAGGCAACCCTTGGGGTTTTTTTCTGCAAGAGGCTTAAATCTCCTTTCACCATCTTGGGAGCATAGCGTGACTGCAGCCATTGCTGGCTGGCCTGGCTGCCGCTGTTCGTGATGCCCTTTTTATTACGAGATTAGAGGACATTGTCGCGATGCGTATGAGGCCTTTCAGATAAGACGCTGTACAAGTTCCAGCAGGTTCCAAATACAACAGCGCGGCTTTTGCATCCAGCCTACGGGATCAGAGTTTATTTCCCCAATGCAGACAGCTTTGCACTGCCTTCCTGTTAATTAAAGTATTGATTACAATACCACACTGTTTACATGCAAGATTTTGCATGGTCTTGGCCATTCACATGCAAATGAACTTGTAAGCCTTTCTGTGCCCTAAAATCTGCTGATGTCAGTCTTCCTATTCTAACTCTACGTTGTAGGACATGTGGCTTTCTATAGCTTAGCTTTGATGCCCCCAAGTCATATTATCTCAATTCAGAGGTTCATTATGATAAATCTTTCACTGGTTTTAAATAAAAAACTTTAATTGTACTGTACTTATTCGGCTTAGGTTTTGGCTCCTGAAGGCAGCAGTTTTAATTGCATCATTTGTATAGTGGCCCAATATGTTTTGGTGTGAAAAGTGCATTATCACGTTTAATTTTGCATTATTTTTCCCATATGTTTTAGTTACACTAAAACTTCAGATGGGAAGCCATGATGCTTTCCCACTGCTTTCTCATTCTCTCTTCAGTGTTTTTTAATGAGCTAAGACCACACTATTTTCTTTTGTTCTCATCAGTTGAGGTTTTAGGGAGCTGTTTATTTGTAGGGTAATTCTTGTATTTATGTAGAGCAAGGCATTAGACATTTTTATCCTCTACTTATTAACAAGCCAGATGGTACCGGCTGCTACCCACACAATTCTAATTATCAGATGGCAAACTGAAATATACGTGGGGCAAATGAGAAGATGTATATTAAAGAAGCATCACGGAGAATTGGCTTCTCAGAAATGTTGATTCACAAAGGGGTACTAGCAATTAGGGTGTGACAGCCTGCTGCTGAACATACAGCATTGGCCTGGGGGCACAAGCGTTCAGCCTCCAAAATTTTAATACTGTCTCCCTCTATCCCCTATGGTATGAATACTTATCTGAAATCTGATTCAGGCCATTCATACTTTAGATTTCTTGTCCACTTCAGTGTGATAAGTAATATCAAAGCCAGTCAGTAAGTTAGGGTATCCCAGAAAGATTGCAGGAGAGCTGAAAATTAACATGATGTTTGCATCACCTCTCCTAATACAGCCTCATGCACCTCTTGGCATGCACCTCAGTAACACAGAAATAGCTCTAACACTGAAATGTAGGATCCAGCAAAGTATTGCTACTCAAGGTCTCAAACTGACCTAGAAATTACAATTTACACATGGATTTTTGCTTAAGGGCAAATTTCAACTTCAGGTTTAAATATAAAGAGGTCTGGCCACAGTCATTATGGTTGGCTTCATGGTCTTTTAAAAACAACATTTGTAAATTCAGAACCTAGACCCGGTTCTTACTTAGGGATTCACCCTACATCAATGACACATGCTAGTAACATAGAATGAGTGTTTTAATGGAATATTTTATAATGCTTTTGGGTTTTGTTCTGGCCAGAAGACACAACCTCTATAGGAAATGATTTTGGATAAAAACTGTGCTCTCATGCTTCCTTTTTTTTGACATAGAAATCGTACGCATGAGTTGGCTGGGAAGATAGTGAATTGTGTGGGAAACTTTTTGTGTGACGCTTCTATTCCTTTTCCCCACTGGCTCAAGTTGAAAGCACTAACCCAGATCAAACTGTGGAGAAATTGATGTCCTCAGGTCAGACCAGCTAAAGGAAAAAGTTATTTAAGATGAAGTAATGGCTTTCTAAAGCCCTTCAGTTGTTCATATGGGCTACTAGGAGGTTAATCACCTATGTGAGTGGATTTTGGAAAAGTTGTAATGTGAAGCATTTCAGATTCTCTAGCTGCTGTTTATAGTATCCAATCAAGACACCTTCTCTTTCAACAGCTGCTCTGATGACGGCAGGGAAAAGGTACTCTCCTTGCAGCTGCTCCTGGCTCTAACACTTATAACTTACAGATCACAGGGAAGCCTCTTAGCAGGATGAGTCCAAAAAACAAACCTGCATGGTTTAAATACCATTTACACTTCAAACATTTTACTATTTGCAAATGGTGCATGTGCAAATTCTCACTCCTGTTCATGGAGAAGTGAAAGATGTGTGCAGGCATTTGTCTGCCATTTGGTTACACAAGTGCATGAATCTGCAACTGGAAAGGAGCTGGTGCTTCTTCTGTCTCACCTTCCATGCATGAAATGGGGGGACTAACAATATTCCTTTCATCTTGCTGTTAGCAGTAGAACGGAGCAAGATCTGCAGTGGACTCTAGGATGCTCTCAGTGAGACCCTAAGAGGAAAACAGTGATACAGCCATTCACAAAGCCTTGGGGAGTTCAGACAGACCTTATGTACCTGGCTTACAAGCTACAAAAAAAAAAAAAAAACAAACAAACCATTGCCCAGTGCTTGTTCAATAAATGCTCACTCTAGTGAAAGCAGCCTATTGCCTACTTTGTGTTATTGATGTTCCTCAAAAAGGTTAGGCAAAGCAGAGAGATTCAAAATAAGCATCTCCTTGAATCTCCAAAATGCAACTGCCAGCCTCTCCCAGTCTACACAATTGTCATGGAGGTTCATTTTTTTGCTTCAGTTCTTTAAAATCTGCAAGGCCAAAGTTTTATTTGATTTCTCAAAATAAGAAAGCTAGCACTGAATCAGATGCTTGAAGGTCACTGACATCCAAATTATTGTCAGGTCTGGATTGCAAAGAAGTGATTCAATAGCTGAACATCTGTGTACTCACTCACGTAGAGTTGCTGTTTCACCCACAAGCAGCTGTGGAGTACACAGGCAAAATTCTCTACATGGTGATAATTACAGTGTGCATTACAAAGGAGGCATAGTCATAAGAGCATGCAATCAGTTTGAGTTTTTCAACACTGCTAGATCCAAGGCTAATATACATAAAATAGGTTTCTCAGCCAATATAGAGGAACATTTAGTCACATCTGAACAAGATTAGGAAATTCACTTACTGAGCAGGAAACTTTTTCCAGTCTCAGTTTTGCTTCTATAGAAGCAATGGTTAAGAACTACCCCAGGCACCCAAACTCTCCCAGAGACTGAAATACAATTGATTCTCTATGGCTTTGCAATTTGCTTTAATACGTTTTTATTGCTCACTACATGTTCCTGCCTGCTCTATCTTAGGTAGTGGCATTAGCCATTATATTATCATTTCTTATCACCAGGTTAGTGGTGACAGCTGAGTATTCTTATCAGAGCTCATGATCTTTTCATCTCTTATCTTACACTCTTTCAGCCTCTTGGTCACATCTTTAGATGAACACTAGTGCAGCGAGAAAAAAAAAAAAATATAGAAAAAAGAAAAAAAAGCTTACAATGAAATCTTTCTCTCACCCAAGGCAAGCAGCTATGCAAGGCAGAAAGCCTATGAAGTAGAGCTTAAATGAGATAAAATGGGATTTAATTAATGCATAAACCATGTGCTTGTACAGGACTGCCTTTTTCCTACATTCTGGATCTATGAGCTCAACTTTCTTTTTCATTGCTAGGAGCTGAAAGGCATTCAAGTAGTGAAGCAGTGCCTTCCTTGGGTTAATTCTGACACTTTGAATTTGTTGTTTCAAGGCTCACATGTGAATATGAGTCTGCTAGTGTGACAATTAGGGGATCACTGCCCACACAGCCAGAGAGAACAGTCTCACCCCAGGTAAACAGAGCTGCCTGGACTATGGCAGGAGTGAATATATCATAAAACATAACAACTACAGCAAAGTACAAGAAGATTAAACTATGTTGGGAGTTCATCCTGTATCTCATTTTAAAATGGCTGTATTTTGTTATTGCAGGGGGTTCTGGTACAGTAATAACTACACAGCAAATTCTTTTCTAAGCAGTAGTTTGGTTCATGTGTTTACATGACATTTGTGGTGAAGAAAATAGAAATCAAGTTACTAGTGTTTTTCTACCAACAGCAATGCTTGGTTTTGCACCTGAAATATTCAGTAACTATTTTATTCATTACTTAAACAGGTTCCAAAATTTCACAAATTTTTCTCTGAGGGAAGATACTAGGCACAGCAAGATTTGTGAGGAAAAAAACCTGATAGGTCACTCTATAAAAGTAAACCAGCTGTCAAGGTTTTACTTGTTCCCTTAATAGGTAGCTACAGAAAAGCATTGTTTGGATAGAATAATTGCAAATCTGGGATTGCAGCATTACAGGATGTGCACAGGAGGAAAATAAGGAAATAGATGGTTTAATTTAAAGTAAAAAAATTAATTTAAAGGAAAACCCATTGGAGAGGGAGAGGGAGTGAGCTGAAGAGTGGTAATGGGAGCCCTGCTCCTGCCGGCAGTCAGGGCCAGGTAGAAGACTCAGGCTGGGCATGGACTAAGGAGGATTGGTCCTTGCTGAGCCTAAATACAATTTTCTCACATATCTGGCACAAAGCTGTGTGTACAACGGGCACCTACCCGTGACTCTGGGTGCTTAAAGCACATGATATCCAGCATTGACAGTGTTGTGGACCCTGCCGGGAAAAGCCGATGGGGTGGGTGCAGGCAGCCTCTGGCTCCTGGGAGAATCAGACTGGGTTTGCTGGCACAGGGACAGATCTGCAGTGCCCAGGTTTAGCCTGGATGGCAGCCCCCTCTCTGAAAGCCTGCAGAGAAGCATTGGTCCATTGTTGGCCGTTCACACGGACGTCTTCCTGAGTGGCACTCAAGACTCTTAGGGCGGCAGCAGTCCCCAGGGCTCCAGGGGGCTTGTAACAATTTTTACTAGCTGGGATTCATCCCTGTGTATTTTAAATCCCACAACAGAGAACAAAAATTTGGCAAGATGCTTAAACGTGTCAGTGTGAGTTGAACACAGTCGTTCCGCTGACCTTGATGGTGTTATTCACGTGCTTACAGCAAGGCGTGCGCTGAAGTATGTTGCTGAATCAGCTCTTATGTGTATACTAAAATATAACAGTGATTTCTGCAATCAAGGCCAGTGCCAAGCTCTGGTACATCCCTGTCTAGAGTCAAGATATTAGACCATTGCTGCTGTGTGTAGTAGCTGGCATTGCAGCTCCTCTTCCCAGGCCTGCTGAAGATGAGCAGGAAGCATCCACACAAATTGGCTCATGCCACTTCTTTAATAATTCATGTATTTTTTCTCTCTTCTATAGTTAATGAACCTCCCCCACTCTCACCCTCATTCTCTCTCCCTCTCCCATTCAGTCAGTTTGTTGTGGTTTCATGTATCTAATCCATCTGTCACTCGATTATAGCTATCGAGCACCTGTTATGGATTTCTAGAGTTTCATTCAAGCTGTTGACAAGTTATTCACAAATTGGCCCTTGTCACACTGTCATCGTGTGGAGTGCACTTTAGTGAATTCTTTTGGGTACACAAAATAATGAACAGAAGACAGCAAGGCTTGTGAATTAAGCAGTTTCATGTCCCAAATATTTAAAGAACCGTTAACAGATTGGAAGTTTCTTGTTGGTGATATATTTTTCAAGCCCTTTTCTTAAAATATTTTGTCTTCTCCATCCAGACCCTTTTGCATGAATAATCACAACACAACTTGCTTGAGTTGTCAGGGCAAGCTATGTTGACAATGACGCCTTATTTTATACAGCCTATGTTGCAGCTGCGACAAGTTGGTCATTGCTTCCTCTACACAATCCTTCTTGCCTACGCTGCTTTGGTACTAGCAGGGAAAGCAGAGGGCTGGCTTGCTGGCTGGCTGGCCCTCATTAGCTGCAAAGCTGTTCTCTTCAGGTGGTTATTTGTTTTATTTTGCCCTAGAGGACACCAGGCAGAAATCAGGTACCAGAGGTGACAAAGGTCACTATCCAAGAGTGAAGCAACTCCTGAACAAAGCCTTAAGAAAAGAAAAGTTAAGGTTAAAAGCAGGTTGAGCTATGTGTTGAAAAATTCTCACTTTCCTAAAAAAATCTCAAAAACCTCAGTACCAGAAGGTCTAGAAATAAAGTTTTTCACCCAGTTTGTACTTCTGTTTTCATACAGTTGTTGCTTACTCCTTGCTCCTTAGACTTTTGTCACTTTTTTCCTGCACTGCTCATGTACCCCTTAGCTTCTGTCTGTGCTCTTCTGTTGTTCCCCAAATGCTCTTGACATAATAAACAATTATTGAGTGTGTAGTAAGGACCTTGAAAGTAATGTGGTACCAGGGTACCATAAGCTAAAAGAGAATTCTAAAATATTCTCACAGTGCAACATTTTGGTGCTGTAGAAGAATGGATTTGCAAATAGAGGCAGAGTGATTGATCTGTTTGCAGCTATGAAATCAATTATTTATGTGCAACTTGGCTTGAAAGAAGTAAATGTAGTGCATGCATATCTGTATATTTAAATCTATTTTGCATCAATAAACATATGTACATTTTTCTAGTGTAGTCTGCTAGTCCTTTGAATAAGATTCCAGAGCTTCAGTGTTTTGATCTTTGAAGAGGATTTTTCTTTTCCAGTTCAAAAGGACAGAAACTACAGTTTAGCAATTGCTTTGTCCATATGGTTGCTAGTATAGCACTAGAAAATTATCAGGCAATTGCAAAGGGGATAAATTACTTCTGATCACTTATTACATTTCTTACTGCTTTGTGGTTTGATGTAAGATACATTTTCCTTTGTTGTTTCACAGAGAGAAATCTAGCTGGTCTGATCATTGCTCTGATAAACCAATAGGTGGCAGGACTTCAAAGCAAACTGTGAAATAATAAAGCCGTGTTCCCTTATAACGAAGCTTAAAATAGAACGTCCAGCTGTCTCAATAGTTAATAGCTGTGATGGGTTAACCCTGGCTGGATGCCAGGTGCCCACCAAATCCATTCTGTCACTCCCCCCTTCAGCTGGACAGGGGAGAGAAAATATAACAAAGGGCTCCCAGGTCGAGATAAGGACAGGGACAGATCACTTAACCAATTACCATCACGGGCAAAACAGACTCGACTTGGGGAAAAATGAACTTAATTTATTGCCAAACAACCACAGTAGGGTAATGAGAAGTAAAATCAAATCTCAAAACACCTTCCCTCCACCCCTCCCTTCTTCATGGGCGCAACTTCACTCCTGGATTCTCTACCCAACGCCCCCCAGGGGCACAGGGGGACGGGTAATGGGGGTTACGGTCAGTTCATCACACATTGTTTCTGCTGCCTCACCCTCATCGGGGCAGGACTCATCACACTCTTACCCTGCTCCAGCGTGGGGTCCCTCCCACGGGAGACAGTCCTCCACGAACTTCTCCAACATGGGTCCTTCCCATGGGCTGCAGTTCTTCACAACCTGCTCCAGCGTGGGTCCCTTCCACGGCATGCAGTCCTTCAGGCACAGACTGCTCCAGCGTGGGTCCCCCGTGGGATCTCAAGTCCTGCCAGAAAACCTGCTCGAGCGTGGGCTCCTCTCTCCACAGATCTGCAGGTCCTGCCAGGAGCCTGCTCCAGCATGGGCTTCCCACAGGGTCACAGCCTCCTTTGGGCATCCACCTGCTCCAGCGTGTGGTCCTCCACAGTCTGCATGTGGATATCTGCTCCACTGTGGACCTCCATGGACTGCAGGGGGACAGCCTGCCTCATCATGGTCTTCCCCACGGGCTGCAGGGGAATCTCTGCTCCGGTGCCTGGAGCACCTCCTCCCCCTCCTTCTTCACTGACCTTGGGGTCTGCAGGGTTGTTTCTCTCACATGTACTCACTCCTCTCTCTGGCTGCCGTTACTGAGCCCCACAAATTTTTTCCCTTCTTAAATCTGTTATCCCAGAGGCACTACCACCATCGCTGATGGGCTTGGCCTTGGCCGGTGGCGGGTCCATCTTAGAGCCGGCTGGTATTGGCTCTGTCAGACAAAGGGGAAGCCTCTAGCAACTTTTCATAAGAAGCCACCCCTGCAAACCACCCCCCTACCCAAATCTTGCCACAGAAACCCAATACAATAGATTAACTGTTAACTCAGAAGAAGTTCTTTTTAGTGTTTTTTGAATATGTTTATAATTATTCAATGTTCAATCTGTGAACTGCAGTTCAGATAGATACTCACAAAACTTCCTTCCCAATTAAACAAAACAAATTTTCAGGGGAGCTATGGGCTAAGTTTCTAAGGGCATTTAGGTATTAGAGGATGCTGATAGGCACCCATGATTTCTAAAGCATATAAGATTCAGATTCAGAGAAATACTTAGATACCTAAATATTTATGCTGATGTGATACTGATCACCTGTAGGGATCCCAGCATAAATAGGTTATGATAATATATCCCATTTTCAAAAACAATCCATTTCCTTCGAGCCAGATCATAAGACCAAGTTATGCACCTGAAGGAGCTTCACTGAAAGTTTTAAAACCACATCACTGTGAAGCCCTCAGTGCAAATCATTAGTAATACCTTCCCACCTGCTGCTACCCAACACATTCAAATCACCCTAATCACAACTTCAGCACCACAGTAATGACCTGCTCTAAGCCCTGCCTCAAACAGAGGTCCTGCAAGCCCTGACACCAGGGTTTTAGCCTGGATACCAAACCAGTCCTTTCATTAGTGGGCTTACCCATCCAGCAGTGTCCTCAGCATGCCTGAGGCATGCTGTCTCCCGGGTCCATGGCAGAAAAATAAATACAGGCCACCTCTAGATGGAAGGAAAGCCCAACTCCAGCCTATGTGACAGCTGAGGGATAATGAGAATAATAGAATAAGCTCAGCAGAGATGGCCTTCAAGACAGGCAGAGGTTTTGACAACTAGGGCACAGGCTGCTTAAGTAGTTGACTTGGCTGCGGTGCCCGCATCCAGCAGAGAGCTCACAGCCAAGGATCCTGAGCGAGGGGAGCCACCTCTAAACTGGCATCACATCAGTTGCTTAGACACATAAGCCCCATTCTTCAGCCTTGCACTATTGGCTAATTTAGGCAGCTCCCTGCTCAGCTGTTTGCCTTAAAAAGCTGAAAATCCCTTTCTTACAAGCTTAACAATTCCCGTATAGGGATCCCAGGCTGCAAACAGGCACTCAAGTTGGTGCTGAAATTCCAAGCTGCGAGCAGCCGAGGAGTTGTGTTGTGCTCCTCTGCCAAACAACACTGAAAACCATCTAAACAAATCCCTTCAAATCCTAAATCTTGCTGGCTGTGAGGAAACCAGGCTAGGGGGAGCTTAAATCACTTTTTGAAAATTATGTGGGACCCTAAGTCACTTGTGTGCCTTTGAAAAATTTACCCCTAAAAGGGGGATGCTGGAAAGTGATTTCCTTCCCAAGTACCACTGTTAACTTTGTGAAATTATTCCTGAAGTGTGCACGAATAAAATTTATTCAGATAAATAAGGGTACCACCATCTGCCTAAATAAAAAGGAAGCATAAACCAGGCCCCAAACCATATTGGTGTTTGGGCTTTTCCAATGAATCACTTAAAAATCAATAGGTTTTCATGGGCTTTATAAAAAACCATAATGTGTTCTTTCTAATTTTTTTTTAACATATAAACCCCACGTATCTTCTAACTATCTCTAATGGGTGGTCTGAGCATTTGATTAAAGGAACCTGGTAATGAAGATATCTTGGCCCTTTGAATTGTTTTCTTGGGTGATGCCAAAAAAGAAGTCTCAGGTGTTTTATAACTGCTGAAGTATTTTACTGTTAGAACACTCCAGACACCCTAAGTCTTATTTCTGTATGAAAAAATAAAGAAGGTTTATAAAAATGATACGTTTTACTTCCGTTTCAGTTGGTGCTAATCTTTTGTCTTCAATGATGTGATTTAGGGGTGCTCCTTACTACTCTGAAATGTTTCAAGGAGTGAATAGTTTTAAGGAAAATATAATTCCCAGAAGCAGCTGTTGAAGGTCATTGACAGAACTGGATAAATTTGAGCTAGATTCAGGTGATGGTTACACCACTGAAAAATCAGCACAACTCCCATTTTCATATATGCTTCTGATGTTGCTGCATTTCCATAATATGCACCTGTGGTGGGATATGAGGTTGAGCAGAACACTGTGTCTTAGTATTGCTTAGTTGCCTGTTCTCTTGAGCAAAAGCAGCCTTTGCATATCTGCTCATTTCCTTCAAATGCTTTTCTTCTCAGTAGCTCTCTGACATTTTAAAACTGGGCTTTTTTTCTTTAACAATTTGGGCCTCCCTTATGGTTGTGTATGTGAATATCCTACATGTATTGTCATCTCTAGCACGCCCCAAACTCTACATCCCACCCTCCACCTCACTTCCCATTTTCATGGTGTCTATTCTCCCTAAAAAGATCATTTTTTTGATGCTTTAGGAAAGCCACCACTACTAAAGTGATGTGCTCTGTGCTCTCCTTGCAGCCCACGTGGCTCTCAGCAACCCAACCAAAACTCTCTGAGAAGGGGAATCTGTGAGAGTGTTGGTAGTACAGACCAGGGAGGCAATGTGAGCCAAGCCACAAAACCAAAGAAAATTTGTCTTAGATCTTCTCCTGTTCTGAAGATTTATTGAGTTTTTCCTGTACATCATCACTTCCAGCACTATTGGTCTAAGTTGTTGTATATTTGAGCCATACAGGCAGTTGTGGGGCTGAGGTGGCTTTGTGGCAGGCGGTTGTGACATTTCCTCCACTTGACAAGTATAATCTCCTGCCATGTCTTGTTCCATTTGCTTCTGTTACTGAAGAGATGCTCAGACTCATAAAAGCTGACATGACCTGAGAAATTCCATGTACTCTTTCTTTTACAGACCCTGTGCATGAAGATCTCTGAAGGCATACAATAGATGTTTGACTTCGCGTAGAAAAAAGGCTCCCAAATTCATTGTTAGGGAATACCTGTGGGGGAAAAAAACCAACAAAGCCCATCCTATTTGCTTTTTGACATGTACTATAAAAAGACTGAGTTAGTGAGAAATAGCTTATGCACACAAAACAAAAATATGCTGCATCACCTTTTTTCTTTGGAAATTAACAAAAGAAAATTGATTTCTTTTTGGTGGTGTTTCCTCCCCTGGTCCAAGAGGAAACCAAAACTCCATATTATGCCCAGGTAATGGTTTTAAAAAATGTGTAAATATTTTTTTTTCTAGCTAATATTGCTAAATTTAAAACTTGCATTAGCTAATTGTTAAGTCTTACATGTGGACTACTTGCTTATAAATGTCTATAAAAATACTAAAAATCTTATTAGTATTTAAATAAACATTCAAATAAATGTTTGCTGTGGTGTTTATTTTACCCTCTTTCATTCAGCTATCAACCACAGTCCTAGATGGAGAGATTCATAGTAATGCAAAAATGTAGCAGCTGAGGACTAGAACTACTTCTATATAGATGGCAGCGTGGATCACTGCTTACAAATGTATATATATATGTATATATTGGTCGAGCAACTATCAGATATATGTATATATTAGTTATGGTAGTTTCATAGCTTTATTTATAAATATAAATAAATATATTTTGGTTTTGATGAAAATTATTTTGATTACCACTGCACCTTAGACAGTTGTCAATAGTTGCACAAATAGGATCAAATCAGAATGGTGAATTCTTGCCCATTCTGCACAAGGGTGTATAAACAATATCAAAACACACACAAGAATAATGAATCAGGCTTGTCAGAGGAATTTTGACTCAGTGGGCTAGGTACAGAGGAGAACGAGTGCATTTTTCTAATAAAAATTTGGTGTAATTTAAAGCCACTGTGCAAAGTGTTTATTCTAACTCACTTGCATAAGAGCACAACATTAAAATCAGTCATGTAACGGCAAGATTCTCTTTCAGTGACTTCTCATTTCAAAAAGCTGTATCTCTGAATGAATCCCCTTGCAAAAGGCTTTCACTGTTTCTACACACTGACCTTTCAGCAAACATAGGGTGAGTTGCCATTAAAGGTTTTTTAGGACATTATTGGTGAGTGCAATTTTTTTACTTTAATTTTCATGCTACTTTGCTTTTGACTATGCACCAGGGATATTTTTAGATTATTGATGACTGCACCATCTGGCTGTATTCTATTAATACCAATATAACTGAGTTTTGCAAACTCTTTCTCCTTCATTTCAAACCCTTAGGCAACACATCCTTCCACAGCTAATGCAGATACTCTAGACTGACTGACCTTGGTTGCATTAAGTGCAGAAAATATTTGCTTATGTTTCAAGCAGTATTTCTACCTTTACTTTCTGACAGTTGGGAATATGGGACTTCAAAGTAAGAGGATGGAAACAGATTTCAAGGTTAATTATCTCATATCATCAACTCATGAATCCATCTGGATTTTGCTGAATGCAGAAACTTGATGGTTGGGGGTTTGGTGGTGGTGTCATGGTCCAAAGACATACTGAAGGACCTTGCCCAGTATGAAGAGCTGCAAGAGGGCCCTCACCAAGGGAGTGGAAGTTCGGCATCAGATTTGTCAGTCCAGTGGTGGAGCTGGACATGGAGAAATTCCCAACATTTTTGAGCCTGGAAAAATTCCTGCTTGACCTGTAATAGGTTGATCAGAAAGCAGTGCAGAGGGTCTGGTTTGAGTTTTCTGTAAACTCTTTTCCTCATGGTTTCCAACCACCACCTTAAGAGAAGCATTCAAATATTTCAGTGCTCACTGCTTTGCTTTTAACACCAGCTTTGGCTGACCTGCCTGTTTCGTTTTTAAGTTCTGACTATGTTACATGCTATTTTCAGTGCTTCCATCATTTAAAAAAAAAAGCATAGTAATTCACAGAATTCACAAGAATCATGGATTAAACACTTGACAGCTGAGTTGCACTGAATGCTGTAGTTTGTTTTCACTGGTAATAATACAACCATTTAACCACAATTTTATAATCCTTAGAACTGTGATGTTTTCCTGACTTTTTTCTGATAATTAATCCTTGAAAGCAAAAATTTGTTAGCAGAAGGTGTTTTTGATACTACAATGCTGCTTATCCATGAACATAAAACCAAAAGCTAGTTATAGAGCTAGAGAAAGTGAATTGCAAACAGTAAATGACCTCCTTCAGCTGCAGCCCATGTGATAAGGAACATTTTTAACAAATGAATATGCAAAAAACACCACAGAATTGTTTGTGGGAAATTCATTAAGAGAGAAGAGGATAAATTAAAACTTTTTAAAAGGGCCATGAATTATTTGTCAAGCTCAACTCAGAACAAAAACTAACACTGTACTGGTATTGTCACCTGGATATATGCATGTGTGTCAAGATATCTAGATAGACAGAAACCCTTTTTAGGGAGGTGACAACAGGCCTTGAAACAAGGATATTTCTGCTGTGTGAGCTGCAGAACAAAGTCCGTTATCTGAGAGCAGGAGCAGGGCTTTACCAACTTTTATTCAGCCAGTGGAGAAACAGTTGGTTAAAAACATAATATACTATCTTTTTGTTGGTTAGAAGCCCCTGACTACAATTCTTATGGAAATTATTTTTATATTCTCCAAAGGGAAAATGTTTTGGAAACTCCCTGTGGGTTTCTCGGACTGTTGGTTCATTACAGGGATTAATCCTGCAGTGTTTTGGGCTCCCACACTCTGGACTGAGTTCTGATTCTGTATCTATCTGCATTTCTTTCTTTCACTACCTTTTTCTTTCTCCAACCTACATTTTTCCCCACTGGGAAATAAATTGTTTCATATTTTACATTTGAAGCTAAGGCTCCTTATATGACTTCCACTGAGTTTTTCCAAATCAGGTTCCATTAGCAGAACAAAAATGAAAACAATTCCTGCTGTGGTGAGCCTTAAGAAATGGGTTGTGTAATGAACCAAGTCAATGGGTGATTGACAGTCAAGAATTTAGTTGACTTTGGCCCATTTAATGAAGCCAGGATACATATGAAAAAAACCCCTCACTAACAAATAGACTCCCTTGTCTTTCCTAATGTCAGCAAATGGTCAACCTTATATATTAAGGTAAATAAATACTCAGGTTTAAGGAACTTCAGTAGTATATGTCTGTGCTGGTTTTGGCTGGGATGGAGTTAATTTTCTTCACAGTAGCTACTATGGGGCTGTGTTTTGGATTTGTGCTGGAAACAGTGTTGATAACACAGGGATGTTTTCATTACTGCTCAGCAGTGCTTACACAGCATCAAGGCCTTTTCTGCTTCTCACCCCAGCCCACCAGTGAGGAGGCTGGGGGTGCACAAGGAATTGGGAGGGGACACAGCTGGGACAGCTGACCCCAACTGACCACAGGGATATTCCAGACCATATGACATCATGCTCAGTGTGTAAAGCTGGGGGAAGGAGGTAGCGGGGGACGTGCTGCCCTGAAGTGAATAATCCTCCCAGAACATGTGTCATGATGGGCAAACCCATCTCTCACTTCTCTTCAGGAACTGGGCTTGACCCAGTAGAAATTAGGTAGTTTGACACACCTCATCCTACTAGCTCTACCATATCACCGGTGATGGCACACACAGGCTGGCTCTACAGAGAGCTGCTCTAATGTGTCTGCACAGGGCTCCCTACAGCGTTAGCAAGGAACCCACCTCGTTCTGCATGTCTTCCTTGGGTGTTCACTCTCCCAGATCTACAACACTGTAAAGCATGAGGAGAAACAGAAATAATTCTGCAAGTTATCAGCATAGCTCTACTGCAGCCAGAGAGCAAGCCTTGCTGGACCATGTGCCTAAATGATGCCGTGTACAATGGTGAGTACACCTTGTCACTGTGCTGCTTATTGCAGGAATGTTTCAGGAATCTCACTGAAAATGTTCTGGGGTAACTAAAGTAACCCATTTAGACAGATCTGGCTTCTTAGATAAAACATTGCCATTTTCTGAAAGTCTGTCTTTGACGTGCCTCAAATAGTCACTTAAAATCTGAGGTGGCAGTAACTACTAGATGACTCTGAAATGTGTGGTGTGGGCTTTATGAAATGCCACAGTCCTTTTAATTAACAGATAATCTATTAAAATTATGATCATCCAGAATATGGTATATTGGATTTTTCAAAGCCATTTTAAAGTATTTTATAAATTTTTATCGAATGAGAATATAGTATTGCAAGTGGAGATCAGTGTTCGATAGGAAAGGAATGATATTTGGAAGGAGTGTGTAGACTTTTCAGTCCAGAGGGTTCACACTCAGTATCAAACCAATTATACTATCCTGCAAAATGTTCCCATGGGACCTCAGAGTATGACATCATAGGTCCACTTATCTTTTCTAGGCAGTGAACGCTTGCAACTGCTATAGAATTAGGGGAGCAGAAAGCCTGCAGCATTTCATGTAACAGGCCCTTTCATTTGCATTTTTTCCACCCTAAAGCGTACACCATTATCTGCTGTGTTTTCAGTGCTGGTTACTGGATTCCTCAAGGTTCCACCTCAAAATCTGGAGAGACTCAGATCTTAGCAATCAAAGTCAGCCCTTAATTACCTCACAGGCAAGGAAGAGAGAAGAAGTCTGATCTGCACTGAAATTTACCTGTTTTCTGCTCTTCAGTCATTTTTTTTTTTTTATTTTAGAGTAAGAAGTGACTTTTTCAAGCCTCGTCCTGCATGTTTTTTGAAAAAGGCAAGATGAAAACATTCTGACCTGGGAAAAGACCAATGAAGTTGCAATGGTGTGAGCTGGCGTGGAGGGAAAATATTTTCTGGTTAGTCCTGTGACACGTGTTGTGTTGATAGCACTTTTGGGTAGCTCTAGCCTGGACAGTTGGACCACAATGTCTCTGTCTGGAAGAAACAAGTCTTCTCCTCCCTCCCCACTCTCTTTCAAAGTACTACTAAGATGTGTTGATGAAAAAATAGATAATCTTTAATAAAATAGAAGTATTGCCACAGAAACCTGTGCTATGGATAGCAGCACATGTTCTTCTCAGTCTGGAGGTTGTGACCTTAAAGAAAGCTGCAGCACGTACGTCTCAGCCACCTATGCTAGTTTGATAGAAACCAGGACCAGCAATCAAAAGTAGGATTTCAAAAGGAAAACATTTGGGAACTACCAACCTAGGTTATTGAAACACTTCTTTTTTCCCTAATAAATTTTTTTTACATAAATTTTAAACTCAGCCTCAGAATCTTCTAATTTGGTAGCTGCCTACTGTAAGAGAGAAGATTAATGAGTGGTTCATACTTATTAAGTTTTGGATTAATGCTTTGTGGTAAGCCATAAACCAAGCACTTTTCCACTTCCTACTTGTGGTGTGTTTTAGAGTATGCAGGAGGGCATTAGTTTTTTTGAGTCCTAATAATTCACACTCATCTCATTGTCAGGGTTAACTAATGGTGCAAGATGTGCTCATGTAGCCCTGGCTCACCACAACTGTATGTTATTCAGATCAAAGGACTACTGCAGCTTTTCACAGGGAGCTAATACACAATCCAGTAGCGCTATTGGAAAATATTTGATAAGCAGCCCTTCTCTTCCCTTGCTCCATTTCACTTCACCAGGCTTCATATGTAATTCTTTTGTCTCTAATTGCCCTTTAAAAGTTTACAGCCATGTTGATTTTTGGAAGAAGTCAGGCAACTGCAACAGGTAGAGAGTCTCCAGCATAAATTATGGAAGAATTAGGCTGTAATTGAAAGGAAAGCCTAACCAACATGGAGGAAATTCTTGTTCTTATTAGCCCAATGAATCTCGACCACTTCAACCACTTTGATCTACCCCTGCTACCTGGAGCAGGACTGGAGGAAAAAGCTTTTACCCTTGTAACACCAAGGGAGTGGATGGGTCCCTGTAAAGAAGGTGCGTGGCTGTCACCTACAGAGATGTTCTGACCTTTAAGCTTTGGCACAGCTTTCACCACTTCCTCCCATTTGCTATATAAGGAGATCACAGCTGGTTTTGTGGGGATATCCTGCATGCAAGGGTTTCTGAAAAACCCAGTCAGGCTGGTAGAATCAGGGTGAAGTGGAGTCAAACTTAATTTTTGGATCCTAACCGTAGTCTGGGCAGAAGACACACTGCATTGCACAATTAAAAGCATTTCTGGGGACTAGAAGCAGAGCTCTAGTTGCCTTGAAAACTTCCAAATCAAACAGGGTTGCAGCTACCAAACATAAATATCTCCAGGATTAGGGAGTACTATTTTAGGTCTCAGTTTGGGATTTGGGAATCCTTCGTTCTGGCCAAGTCCTTCTGGAGGATTTCCTAAACTCCATAGCAGGTATTTATTTCAACTGATTACAGAAAATCTGTTCTGGAGAAAATGAGTATTAGTACATGACTGAAATGTAATAGAAGACAAATCCGAGTGTCTGTGAAACATTCCCACTTCCAAAAAACATCAGAAATTTTTGCTCATTATTTTAAAAGGAACCTGAATCATCTGATAATATAAGTAGCCCTCCCCCAAACCTTCACAAGCCACTAACAACTGGCTTCTGGCTCTCAGCATCCATTTTCTATCATTCTGCTGGTAAATATCAGCTCACAACATGAAAACAAGGCAACCATGAGACTGCCCCATTTCAAGTGGCAAGAGCAATCATGTGCATCCTGCAAATTCCAGGTTGCAGTGTAGGATCTATAAAAAGCCCTCCCAACAGATATGAAGGAGTTAGCCTAACATGGGAGTATTACCCACATCGTGACTGATGCTTCTGTGCAGGTGTGCCTGGATACAAACTGCTACTATTTTCAAAGTCTCCACTCCATGAAGTTAGAAAAAAATGACCATGATAAAAATAGAAAGACTAAAATACCACTTGTTCTTGAAAAAATCTATTGGAAATTAATTTTACACCACTAAAATAATTTACACTAAGGTAAACACAAACTAAGGAAAGAGATCTAAAACCAAATCACAGACTAGTGTTTTATTAGTCTTGTAGTTGTAGCACATTCCATGAAATGTCAAAAAATTCCGAAAGATAACAGTTGATTACAGCAGCCTGATAAAACTTCAGGACTAAATTTTAAAGAATCTTTACAAACTTCATCAGAGTGCATGTTGAAATGCATTACATAAAATTCTCTTCAGCTTAGGTCATTTACAAACACAAATAATTACTTTGAAGGAAGTGAAGCAATGAAGTTTAAAGCACCAGATCTAGGAACACTATTGTTTTTTCAGCCAGGCTGGTACTAAAGGTTCCTAATCATCCTTAGGGTAACAGTGTACCATAGCCTGCAATAAGTAGTGATAAAATATGAAATCTTGTGTTGATGAGCTATAATGTAGCACTTGGGGGGAAAAAAGTTAACACACCAATGTAGGATGAGAAATATGACGAAATCTAAATAGGGATAGATACTGATTCATTACTCACAAACAGAAATTAGTAAAATTAAAGCTATAAATTATACCCATTAGTTACCTTCTACGTTTTTTTGTAACATTCTTCACAGCCAGGAATGAACTTTTTCAGTGCCATATAAGGATTACCCATCTGACATAAAACACTGAAATGTAAAGAATGATCTTCATTTTGCTGTCCAACTTCCATCCTGAATTTCCTCTCTTTAGTAAACTAAATAGACACAGAGTTATTCCGCTATGACGGGACCAAAACTTTTTGTTTATAAAAAGAAATTGTGAAATATCTGTATGCTGTATTGCTAGGCCATGGTGTATTTAATTTACTTTGTTCAATGAAAGGTGTATCCATGTCAGAAGTACAACGCTAATAAGCTAAGAACATTCATACTAGAGCAGCCAAGGATGGATAAAGATGCATTTTACTACCAGACAGGAGAATTACGTCAATATTCCTTGGCTGAGCTGCAAAGGCAAAGTCCTTCATCCAAAGTTGCATAATAGTTGTCATCTTACCTTTAATACAGATCCTCAGTCATTCAGTCAATTTTCTCCTCTCTCTCACTTTAATATCCTGAAAATAACCCTCAGCTTCTTTAAAACATAAAGCTTTGGCGTTTTGGAGAAACTGTAATGAGCCAATAAACCCAATTTGGAGGCCAGTTAGTATCACATAAATTAATTTCCCTGCTAAATGATCAGAGTCACATCCACCTTTTTCACTACCATCTGCCTCACAACAAAGTTGGCACTGTACTTCTTTGAGAGGTGGACTGTAAAAGTGTCATTTAGAAAGGGCTTATTAACAAAATCCTTTTTAAGTTCCAATTTTCCTGTTCCAGGGTAATGGCAGCATATATATACTGTTAGCAGGAAGCACTCAAATGTCCATATGGCATGCACTTAAAAAAATAATAATTAAAAAAAAGCATAAATGGAATGTGTGTATGGATCTATACAAATATTCACCTTCATTTTTAGGGATTTTCCTAGGTATTTGATCGTGACAATTCTACTAGTTGTTAGTTCTGCCTGTGAAGGAACAGACCCTGCCAGATTTCCTCTTCTTGCCTCTGAACTATATAATCAAGCATTTTGCCACACCCATAAAATGTCACTGGAACAAACCCCTTTTCCTGAGCTTGCTCTTAATCCCCCCCCACACACACACCCTTCTGATGTGTGACAGACAATGGAGGTCACTCTCTCAGCCATCTCATTTCATTCCTCAACACAGCCAGGTACTTGGCAAGTACTTTGAGATAGTCCGATGGCAGGGCATATGCAGAAAAATAAACCTACGCTTCACCTCCATGCAGAGAGTCTTCTTTGCTTCCGAAATTCTCATTCGTAAGTTCTCAATGTCAAAGACCATTCCTAAGTGTAACAATGCAAAGCTCCAAATGGGCCTTTCCCAGTTGACTGGCATTGCCCAGAGTTCGCCAAGGGGAGTTGGGGCATGTTCACCCTCCAGCCCACAGGAGAAGCTGATGTACCCATGCAGGTGAGAACTGCAGTCCCTCAGCAGCTTTTGGTGGAAAAAGTCAGGGGACAGACTCAACACCGCTGCCCTGCAGCATGGGAGCAGTGCTGCTGGGTACTCTGGCTGGAGCTGCTCCTCACCTCTGGGACTCCAAAGCACCACGCATAGGTAGCCGGGACAGGGCAGGCTGAGCCAGCTCTCTGAGGAACAATCAGTTTAGACCATACACACAAGACAGAGGGCTCCCTGAAGCCTATTTGGCTTTCTAGTGTCCCTATTTCTCTTGTTTGTGTTTGTCTGCTATTTCCTGCCTATTTTCTTCGCCTTGCCACATAAATGCTTTTGCTTCCTCTCTGTGTAATGTGGAGAAGCAAGCTGTCTTCGTAGTTTGCAAAAGCCACACAAGCTCTCCAAGCTTAGCTTAGCCTTTATGTTTACCAACTGTTGTAAAGGAAGAAACCAGCCAAACATGGTTCCTAAATTCAGATTAAAAACATCTTTCTGGAATTTTTTATTTGTTGTGGGTAAATGTACATGGAGGCTAAGATTTTCTTTATATTGAAAAGCCTGCAGTGAAGGCAAGGAATTTTTAAATTTAGACAGGGACTTTGATTTCCTTTTTCTAGTAATGAAAAACGTGCAGTGAAAAAATTGATTCATGGGACAGTGGGGTAATAGGTTTTTCCATGTGAAGGAAGTGAGGAAGAAGTTGAATACTCAAGTTAATATGTATAAGTATGTGTTTCCCTTTTATGTAGCAAAGTCAGAATTTAACAGTGCCATCACATGGAATTTTACCAGTGTCACTTGTTTTGCAATGAATGGTACGGTCCCTTCCTGGTCCAAGGTACCGCTGGGCTGTGAGCTTTCAGACAAAGAAGCAGTATCAACATGACATACAAGAATCATGTTACGTTGCTCTCTTTCACTAAATATCCCACAGCATGCTATTGTTCTACCACATACAATGCAGACAGTAGCTTTGGTTTATTTTCAGCAATAAGATGTATCTTTTTCTCCAGATTCTTAAAACCTCAATTTTTTTCCCCTTAACACTAGCCATAAATCCTGATGTAGTAACAGGAATTATTTGGGCTACAATGATCTCTTCTTTCTAAATAACTGGAAAAGACATCATTAAGATGGTTTCCATAATTTTCTATCTTATTAAGTGTAATCAGATCCTTTAGTTTTGTTTTTCCCTCAATATTTATTTCCTCTGGATTGTTTTTATAGGTATTCTAGGAAGGACTGGGTTTTAAGAATTTGTCTTCAATAAATCTACTTAGGAAACTCTTCAGGCAGCTCAGGCAGCAAAATCGGTAGCAGTAACAGCATGAGTCAAATTTCACTTCAAAGAAGTTTTTGAAACCACACTGTATATTTCTGATCTGTTTTCTGTCCTCAAAATGGAACCAAATTACTTGAATGTAAATTAAAAATAGCAGAATGTATGACTGTAAAGGTCAAAATCTAGACCACAGAATTACTAACAGTGTTTCTTTCAAATCTATTGTCATCCCAAGTTTAGAAAGAATTGAAAACTTCCTTCTTCTCCATCAAAACTAGCACTGCCAGTAGGACATCCAGAAAATCCAGAAAACATAATATATTAAATCTTTCATTCACCTTTGTCAAGGTCTTTATCATCTGAAAAATAGATTTCGTTTCAGGAAAAAGAACCATACTGTATAAAATGTAATTTCTCTTTCAATTTCTGTATGCAACAGAAAGAGATTTAGTATTGACCAGGCTGATGAGTTTTCTTCCTTTTAAAAATATATATTAAATAGTAGTCTAGGACTTTTTGGAGTCTGGATCCTGAATGTCTTCTTAAAGTACGGGAAATTCCAAAGTACATGCATGTTGCAGTATGGCAATACCAATATTAGGTAATAACAAAACCAACCTATCTCCACATCTCAGATACAGTAAACTGAAGATGCGGAAGCTTCTGTTTGCTCCTGCCAGCAGCTCAGGATGTTCTTCTCCAATTCATCATTCTGGAGGTCAGTGCAGATTTTCTATTCATTACAGGAGAACATTCCCGTTCTTACCCTGTCATGACTGCAACCTGTCTCTCAGATCCTGAAAACATGGAGATGATTATTTTAAGCTAGGAGAGGTTGCTCAAAAATCATCACTGGCACTATTAGCTAAACCCTGTGGTCTAAGACTGCGGTGAGTTCCTTCAGGTCTCTTCAGTTTGGTTAGGTCTGAAAACTGGCAAATGAACTGTCCTGCATTTCCCAGGAATTCCAAATAATTTCCACATGAATGAGGTTTAATTGAAACCTCTGAACTCCTCCCAGCTAGTGTCTGCTTCTCCACTTGAATTATGGAGATTTCCAAGTTCACAAATACGGGAATTTCTCCTGGGGAAGAAAAATTTTGGGTGGATTTCTGCCTGAACATATGAAAAATGCATTAATTGCTTTCAAGCAACAAAAGATAGCTTCCTTACTGCAGGAAATGTAGCCAGCCTATACCTGCACTGCAGTCTCTTCTGTGACTGCTCGATGGTTTAAAGAGTGTTGCCTGCTAGCTGACAGCAGCATAATTGCCTTAGCACAAAGCTGCTAAGCCAGATTTCTTACCCTAAGAAACAGGGTGTGCTGCGCTACTTAAGAAGTTTAAAAATACATTTTCCTTGGGTTTGTGGTTGACTTTGGGTATAGGAAACATTCCAGCAATGCTTTATAAATACTGCTTGCCTTTTTCTTACTCCTATCCTCAACACCCTACAAATACACCCTATATTTCATTCCTGTTCTACATGTTTGGAGCCATCGCACTGCCAGCTAAAAACACGGGTCATTAAAACACCTATTAGTGTACCTGAGATCTCAGCTTGTCAAGTGAACATCAATCTGGTCAAATTTACTCCATGTATATGGTCACAAAAAGCAGAACCCTGCTAGTCCTTCATGCAAATAATATTATGTACACAAGACACATGTTAGTATTATCACTGGAAGCATACTGTGCATTCACGTAAGGCTATTTTACGGTGTTTCTGGTGTACCACACCTTTTTGTAGACATGGTTGCTGATTTTAAAATAAAGCCATTTTTGTTAGCTTGCTTAAAACCAAACCTAAAGCTTGGAAGTATAGCTACCATTTCTGTGTACATGTTTTTGGCAAATATAATTTTTTCTTAGGGAATGTTACTTGGTGTTCTGCAGATGAAAACAAGCTTGGTCATTTCGTGTTTTCAGCTGACTGGACACAAATCTTCGAAGATGCAGAATATACATAACAATATTTAAGATGACATTGTGCTTGAGGTGGCAAGCCATGCTCAAGCACAACATACTATTTGGAAAACTTGCAAGGTTTATTAACCTGACCACAGCACCATGTAAAATGTGGCTCTGCCATTTCTTATTTTGCTCTGAGCATATCCAGACATGAGATACCCTGGATAGCTACATTTTGAAATATAGTTGTGAATACAAAATACTCAACTGGGAGGAAGGCATAAACAAGTAAACTACAGTTCAAGTTGTCTGCTCAGTTTCTACAGTCAACTGACTTCAGTGAATGAGGAGCAGGATGAAGCCGCAGAGCCTCAACCTGTGCCCTCCTTCTGGAGCCACAGCAACCACCGCCAAGCAGGACTGGAGATATGTTTTTGGAACTGTTTAGATGCTCATCTTGAATAAGCCACAACATTGAGGTAGATCTGCATAAATCTCTTTCTTGGAAGTAATCGCTTCCAGAACACTGAAAGGGCTTTTTTATATTTATAAGCCACCTTTTTTCAGAACAGAAACTAGAACATACTTCAAAATCTGAGAAAACTTAAAACAAAAAGGGAAGACAGAAGAGAAATTGAGGATCTTCTCAGTCCTCAGTGTCATAGCAGAGCTGGCCTCCACATCCATTCTTAGTTTCAAACTAACAATTCGGTGACTTTCTGAGTGGCCACACTGCCCTCTCTCAAACCTTAGGAAAGGGTGATTTTTTTTCCTCATCTCCTGTTTTGGCTGTGATTTTGACATTGCTCTCCTCAGAAGTCACCTATCCATGTTTGCTGTGCTGTTTCCTTGCTGGCTTTAATTTTCCCTTCTCTCTGCCCTTTCCTTCAGTTGGAAATCCTCCCTCCTTTGACTACGTCCAGGAGTTTCTGGGGAAGGTGGCCTCTCCAGAAGGCAGAGGAGGACCTAGTGTGCTGCAGCTAGCATGAGGCAAGGAGACTTCCTTTCTGCTGACCTGCCATATACATTTGAAAGAAATTAACAGACAAACTTCACACTCCCCCTAGCCCCTAAAAATCCCCCAAATTTTATCATAATGCACCTCTAAAACTAAAAATAAAAAAAAAATTAAACAATAAGACTGCCATCTGAGATACAGAAATACACCAAAGTTTAATATAGATGAGCAAATGTGCCATTACAGTACACAGTGACTGATACATCTGAGAGGTTCCTTCTCAGCTTGAGCACAGAACAAACAGAATGAATAGGCAAACAGTAAAAGCAAAAGATAACTCCTTTCCAAGCATTGTTACATTACTCCTTTCCCCCATACATATGCACTCTAAAGCAGTGTTTCCTGGGCTGTGCTCATGTCAGGCTGTGCAGGTCTCTACAATCATGTGTCTCTGGGTCTCAAGCAAGATACCAAGCTCCTGGTGCGGAGGGCACTAAGATACGTGCCATATTCAGCATTTCAGTGGTGCCTGCTCAGCATTATGACACTTCGGTACCCCACTGAGCGCTCTGTTCATGCAGTCTGTGGGCAAGTCCTGAGTCATACCACTGGGGCAAGTCACCTCCACTGAGTGCTACAGTTCTGAGCCTCAGCCCAAGGCAAACAAACAAATAAAACCTTCAAACCTACCAGAAATCATCTCAGCTTTACTAAATGTAAGCACACAGTCTTAAGAGCTAGTAACACCCTTTCACTAACAGAATAGAGCTCAGCTTTTTAACAGCTACATTTGGGAAAATCTTGCTAAACTATGGGATTGGAGATTGTGTCCAAGAAGAGACTGAGGTCTTGCTTTGCACATCCAGGTGCATTTTCTCCACCTGTATTCTGACCAAAGAAAAGCAGTCCAGGACTGAAAATCATATACCTGCATCAGTACAGAAGTGGACCTGAGCTGATCCTTGCTGGTGTAAGCAGGCCCTGAGGGACAGGCCTAAGTACCACAAGTACAGCACTGAGCAGGTATCCACACACAGAAATCTGCCTGGCTTTGTGTCCAGGTCTGCTGCTGGCCCGGGGCACTAACTAAACAAAACCACCATTGCCTGCTCCCTGTCAGTCACACCCAAAGAGAATTTGGCTTGTTTAATCTAGAATAACAAAGGCCAAGAGAACATTTGTCTTCTAAATATATCAACTATGTAAACACTGGGGACAAACATCTGTTTAGGTTTAAAATTAACTTTTAATCAGAGACAGGCATAGACTGGGTTCAGATAAACTTGGATGTGGATATGTGAACTGTGAGGGTCTGAGCCAGCCTTTCAGTGGGAATTGCAGGTGGCTGCAGGGGGGAAGACAGGAGAGAGCAAGGGGAGGACAAGGCTATATTAAAGATATTTATTTACAGACTGTAGTTAGGGGTGAGTCAAGAGCTGAGAAGGAAAACAAAACAACCCAACCCAACCCAACCAAGAAAACAAGAAGAAAGTAAAAAATGGTAATGGTTGAGGCAACAGAAGACCAACCTGTTAACTGTTTACAGTCTGCCTGCTGTAATCAATAGATATATTTTGCTGGGATTGGAAGGCTAAAGTCAGGGAGACACAAACCCAGCAAATGTATAAACAACATCTGTTTGCAGGAGCCTGTGAAGTGCCAATGGCTGTCCAGGGATCAAATTACTCAGATAGAGTTGCCACTCAGAAAAAAAGAAAGCTTATTTGGCTAAGAGGTGAATGTGGCGTTTTCTGTGTATGCATCCTGGTACCAACTATTTCACTATGCTAAAATCCTGGTTCCTTTAGGGTATTCAGGGTTTCATTGTCTTGAAAAGTTTCAGTGGCTAGTTTGCAAACACCTGCTCTGGAGGGGGAGGGGTGGTGTTGTTCTGTTTTGGGTTTTTTTGAGGTGAAAGTTTGAATTTCATTGTGTAAAGGAAAGAAATCAGAGCAAAGGCAACAGTGCAGCTACCCTCCTAGCTCTGACAATCTGGTTTTCCTGTACAGTTTTGTGGAGCACTTAGAGGCAAATTACTGTCTCTCCCCCAAGACACATGAAATTCACGGGGAAAGAAATTCAGTGGGGATAAAAGTGGGGAAGGGTTTTGCTTGTTTCAGATTTATTTTTGCTGGTGGTGATGATTTCTGGGGTCTACTGCTTGGGTTTTTCTTGTTTTGACTGGCTTCCTGATGTAGCTCCAGCTAGGGAGCAGCAGCCTTCCCCATTGCTCACTGGAAGCCGGCTACTCTTTCTCGTGGTGTGTCTAGAAGTGAAATCAAAAGTGCAGATTGAGAGACTGACACTGCAATCATCGTGCTGCTGCTTTTCAGAGGAAATGCTCTATTAATTGACAAGACAACTAGACCATCCTCATTGTTTTGCAGAGCCTATGGAAATTGGAAGTGGGTGGGGGCACTTGGTATGGGCACATGGATCCTTTTATGTCAGATACTGTACTTTTTGAAGCAGGCTTATTACTATCGACATCACTGGACCAGCACAGCTACAAACCTGTCAGGAATTTGAGAAAAGTATGGGAGATGCTTTGCACTTTAGACTGAGAAATGTGACATGTGAGAATGCAGGAGGGATCTGTCTGAAACAAGAAAGAGGGAGAGCTGGAAAGATGACGCAAATATGCCAACAAACCCAAGTGCCGGGTCCTGCACTTGGGTCACAACAACCCCATGCAACGCTACAGGCTTGGGGAAGAGTGGCTGGAAAGCTGCCTGGCAGAAAAGGACCTGGGGGTGCTGGTTGACAGCCGGCTGAATATGAGCCAGCAGTGTGCCCAGGCGGCCAAGAAGGCCAAGGGCATCCTGGCCTGTATCAGAAACAGTGTGGTCAGCAGGAGCAGGGAAGTGATCGTCCCCCTGTACTCGGCACTGGTGAGGCCGCACCTTGAGTCCTGTGTTCAGTTTTGGGCCCCTCACTACAGGAAAGACATGGAGGCGCTGGAGCGTGTCCAGAGAAGGGCAACGAAGCTGGTGAGGGGCCTGGAGCACAAGTCTTAAGAGAAGTGGCGGAGGGAACTGGGATTGTTTAGCCTGGAGAAAAGGAGGCTGAGGGGAGACCTNCTGTGTTCAGTTTTGGGCCCCTCACTACAGGAAAGACATGGAGGCGCTGGAGCGTGTCCAGAGAAGGGCAACGAAGCTGGTGAGGGGCCTGGAGCACAAGTCTTAAGAGAAGTGGCGGAGGGAACTGGGATTGTTTAGCCTGGAGAAAAGGAGGCTGAGGGGAGACCTTATCGCTCTCTACAACTACCTGAAAAGAGGTTTTAGTGAGGTGGGTGCTGGTCTCTTCTCCCGAGTAATGAGATAGGATGAGAGGAAATGGCCTCATGTTGTGGCAGGGGAGGTTTAGATAGGATATTAGGAAAAATGTCTTTACTGAAAGGGTTGTCAGACATTGGAACAGGCTGCCCAGGGAAGTGGTTGAGTCACCATCTCCGGAGGTATTCAAAAAGCATGTAGACAGGGCACTTCATGACATGGTTTAGTGGGCATGGTTGATGGTTGGACTTGATGATCTTAAAGGTCTTTTCCAACCTAAATGATTCTATGACTCTATGAAACTTGAAGACATTTTTTTGTCTTTGGCCAGATGGTTTGACAGTTTGTAGTACGTTTGTGAGTGATGAAGTGCTTGGCAAGGTGTTGCTGACCTCTTACTAGTCCCTCCAAAAAGGAACAAGAGAGTTATCTTTATAGGTGCTAAAGGCCTCCAGTGCATCCCAATAATCCACCTTCAGCAGGGATAGAGATCCTCAGTGAAATAAGCTGCATTTGGCCTCTCTGCACTGGGAAGAGGAATGCTCTGTCAGTGCTGCTGAATTCTGCAGTTAACCCAGTGCTTACTAGATGATAGTGAGTTTTTTCCCAAAATATATTGCCATTATGTATGTCAGTGATAAGAAATATTATTGTTGACTGGTTAAGTGTTCCTCTCTGATTCTCCATATAGATCTATCCTGACATTGAACCGCCAGGTACTGAAGGTGTGGTGCTTAGATATTACAGTGGTAGGGAACTTAAATATCTAGAAAGATGCCTGATAAATGATATGCTCTGCAGATAAACCTCTGCCAAATTCTATTCAAATGGCAAAGAGATAATGTGAATATGACTCTAATGAAGGAAGGCTAGAGTTGCCATAATGTATGCAGGTGCAATTGCTCCAAATCTCTCTTAAAATCCATTTTCCTGCCAGTGTTCATTCTTCCTTTAAACAGAAGTTAATACTCTGCTGACATTACTGAACTCCATCATGCTCATTATCTCAGACTAGCATTTAGATCAGGTTTTTGGAGGTGAAAGACCAATTCATTAACTCTATTGTGTCACTCAATGACTTCCTGTAGCGAGATCATAAGTCAGATGGTGGGAGTCACTGCTGGAAGATAAAAGGCAGCTATAAAGTAGAAAGACAACTGGTATAATTCACAAAAATGAGGAAAAAAAATTACTCTATAGCCTTTAATTTCTATTCATAGTTCAGGTTTTAAATATGTTATTTAGATAACTGCATTTGAGGGATTTTTTTTTTTTTATGAGTTTCAGATACTGAATGGAAGAGGTTATTGGTTGGTTATTTCTTTTTGACATAAAGAGAAGAAATAGTATAGGTAATAAATAACACAGCAATTCCTGTAAAAATGAATTAAAAATGCGTGTTTTAAAGCCAGATGTGTTGAAATACCCATATATACTAACTTGTCTTGCCTTAAATGGAAAAAAAAAGAGTGTTTGGAAAATTATTACTTTGTCAAAATGATAGTGTTATGAAACTCTTTGAATTTCTGTTAAAGAAAAAAACAGCTGCCAGGAATTGAAATCCACTTATTTGATAAAAACAAAGCCAAAGTCCCCACACTGTTTCCTCAGAGTAAAGAAAATTTTTAGAATACGCACTGGGATGACAAAATTTTTTAAGACTTTTTTTACGGAAAGTGTGTTCCTACTACTACTGGTTATCGACTGAACATGAAGCTTCTGAGTTTGCACATGGGAAATAAGGAAAAATACTTTCATGCTCATAACTGAGTTTTTCTAAGAAAATTTTCAAATACGAGCCTTTTCAAGTGTAATTAACAACTACTTAGTGTGGAGAAGCAGTGTCAAATAAGGAAAGCCTTTGCCAGAGAGCTTCACAACATCTGTTCAGCTTCCCTCCCTCTACCTGTTGCTCAACAAAACCGTGGGATATAGTTTGTGTGACTTTTTCCTCCCTAAGTCATAAAAAGCATTGTGGGGGAAGGAGGGGACTTTTAATAATATCAAATATTTGCAGGGGTTCTCTATGCTTCAAAGCACGAAGAACATGAGTCTATCTTTCAGAAGAGGTGGGGCAGCAGCTTTACACGAGAGCTCTTGGCTCCCTTGGAGGGCTGACCAGGAGAGCAGGGGAGCTTGCAGCAGCCACCTCCCGCCAGCAGCATGCACGCTGCGCTGGCCACAGCAGCTGCTCCAACTGGTTGTTACTGGGAGGTACTGGTTGAGCCTCTTAGTTACTGAAGAGTAATGAAAGAATCCTTGCAGAACGATGTCAATAGTAAAACAACTAACCATATCATAATATCTTTTAGTATTTTAGTACCTTTCAGCAAACTCACTTCTTCAGTCAATGGCACTGGGATTCCTAGCAGGTAATGCTGCCCAAGAGCTGTGAGCAGATATGGAAACAGCAGCTGTTCATCAGTCATAGCATGAAACACAACTGTACCACTCTTCTTACTTTCAAGGTCTCGAGCTGTCCAAAAAGACCACGACTTGGGAAGCTTAAGATCTTGTTCAGTTTCAGATCTATTCAAACCCTCTTATCCCAATAAACCCTGTTTTTTTCCTGTTGATTCCTCCATATCCATTAACAATAAAAAGGAGTGCAGTTCCCGAGCTGCAGATGAAAGAAGAAATAAGTTTGCCTTTCTCCTACTTGGTTTAGAAAGAGCTACCTTCCCTTCCTCACCCTGCCCCCACATCAGCTAACTCTCTTTAATGCTAAGCTATTCTTACCTTAAGTGAGAATCCCCTTCTCAGGTCCTTTAAAGATGAAAGGCAGAATTGAAAGGGAACCCAGAAAAAAGAAATGCTAAGGTGGTCTCAATCTCTCTGTTATTCATACAGTTATTTATAGACAAATGTTGTTCCTCTTACTGTGTTATCTGGCAGCATCCTTTGCCCTGTTTTTTGTCTAGATTGAGGCACTCTGCACAAAACCCTTCACTATTTTTTCATCCATTTTATTTCTTCTGTCCCCCCACCCCACATATTGGAGGCTGTGCTCACTTGCAATATTTTCTGCCATTAAGAGACTGGTTGAATTTTTTTGCATCAAGTAGCAGGTCTGTAATTGGAGACCTAAGAATCACTTAATATTAAGATCACTGAGAATCATAAACCATTTTCTTCTTGACCTTTTCTACCAAAACATTAGCTTCTGAGTCAGCCTGCTTTGAAGCTACAGAAGCACGACATATTGTCTTGTTGATTTCTGACTTGAAGAAATTCTTGTCTTCCATTTCCTCCTATGTTTAGCATCTGAAGGCTGAAATTTTACAATATGCTATTGCTCTTTTATTTTTTTTTTTCCTAGGGACAAATGTCAGCACATCAAAAGCTCACTGCTTTTAGTGTGTGTCACTTGAGATCACTGGAAAAAAATACTTTGTAACTCTCCTTATTGAATCATAAACCGTGGGCGCTACTATGAATACTTTTCACAAAAGTCCTAGAACTAGTCATTTGAGCATCACTTCGCTGATAAGCAAAATCCATAAAAAACCTCAACACGAAAGAGGGGGACTAAAAATGAACATTATCCCAAACGTGAAGTGGTATGCAATCAAAACATTGCTTTTGTATGTAGCTTTTGTATGTGTTTTGTTTTATAGCTTATGCTTTTTTTCTATTAATTATGCAGTATTTGTAATTAAAATAACTGTATTCATTCATACACACATATACTTGAGTTGCTCACTTCCTCTCTCTCTCTGTTTAGATGCCAGTCTTAAATCTTCCAGACCTGAAATGCTTTCTGCAGCAATCCAATCCTCTCAGACAACCATACAATAGTTGTTTATAAGGAAAACAGCTTTTAATTTCTAGGAAAATGGCTCATACCATCTTTCTGATCTTTGGTTAGCAGGGAGAGGTGAGTGTTAAGTCACCGCAGACACATTTGGCAGATACAGACAAAGGCCAGGGTAGCTCCCCTGCTGCCTTTGGTGTGCTGCCACATAAATTCACCTTCCGTGTATGCAGATATATATATACATATGTGATCATATAGCTATGGCTGTGGACAGGGTCAGTCTCCTCATAGTATACACAGCTGCAACTCTTATATAGCCTACAATACCAAGTATACATTAAAGTTAGAAGGACTCTTATTTTTCCATGATAATCAATAATTCCCTGTCCTGCTGCTTGGCCAGAGTTGTTCACTGAGGTGTTCAGAGGCACTCACTGAATTTCATGAACATCTGGGAGAGGTGCAGTAAGCAGAGAGACTTCAATATATTTGGCAGGAACAGCCAGTACAGATTTTCCAGAACTTTGTTCAGTTTGCCATTCATCAAGTTTGTGTCTAATGTAATAAAGAAATAGAATATATTAAACATTTAAAACAGGGCTGCTAAATTGCCACCTAGTGGTCTTGTAACGAAGTGAATGTCTCCAGCATGCTGATCTGGGTGAAAAAATACCAGTGTGCTTTTTGTATTTTTGTCAGGCCCCCGGTACCGGTGCTCACTGACCCCTTGCCCATAACGTGGTCAGACTGGAGGGGCAGGAGAGAACAATTTCTGAGGCAATGCAAGACGGGACTGCTGGGACTGCTGGGTTGCCACGGGCAGCTTGCTCAGGACTGACTTAGACACCAAAAGGGAATTTCTAGGCCAATCAGCCAGCTTGTGCACAGGGTGAAAAATGCTGCCAGGTAGAAGCCTTAGTCTATTATCTATACTACTTGTTTATTTTTCCTTTTTAACAAAAAAAAAAAAAAGGTAAATGTTTTTATATAAAAGGAAATAAAAGTTTTCTGACTGTTGGAAAGTGAGTAAAATGTTAAGATTTTTGTACTTCCAAGGCTCAACCAGCTCCAGTCTAGGAAGGACGTTGCTCTGCTGGGGTATTCTCCCACCTTCTACTCTCACCCCGCCTGAGCCATACATTCATCAGCACGTGCTGTTTACACAGAGCCAAGCAGATGGGACAAAACAAAGGAGCACAAGTAGAACAGTAAGTTTTGCAATTCTGCTTTTGTGATTAGTCTTGTAGGTCTGCCCAGAGGCTACTACAAGAGACTAAAAATAATTTTCAATATGATGAGCTGCACAAGCAGTATTTAGGGATTAATGCATCCTCAATCACCTTACCAACAATCAGCTTGGGCTGCACTGGACCACGTGTTGACAAAACTGATGCTCACAGGAGGTGGAGACGTCATGTAGTAAAGGCCTCATGTTGGGAAGCAGTCCTGGAGCAGGGGCTGCAGGCTACATCTCTGGGAGGACACATCAGTTTTTTCAGAGATAGCCAGAAGTAAATCAGTCCATGGTAGCAGAATTCAACTGATTCATCTTCCTCCTCCATCCTGTCACCCACAGAGACCTAGTGCAGCTAGTGGCTGAAGAAGAAACATCAGTCCAGGGAGACAGGCTGAGAATCCATATTGCACCTTCACTGAGGTCCTGTGTAGTTTAAGGTGTCACATGAGTATGGCATTGGTCTAAGGATGCTGCATAACCCAAAAGCTTAACCCTGGCTAGAACACATCCCCTTGCAGATCACTGGGTCCTTGGTTAAGGTATTGGCACTTCTCAGGTCTCCTGTCCTCTCATGATGAACCAAAAGCCTTGTAAGCGAGGGCCATCACTTGCCACAGAATGAGACAGATCAGGAAAACTACCTGAGGAAGAGAAAACAAACAGGGCTGGGGCAAGGGATAGGACTTGGGTAGCAATAGAAATCTTAAATTGGTGACAGAATTATTGTCTTCCTACACTTTGGGTTTTGTGACTAAAGTACAACTCACCATATATAGTATCAGATACGGTTCTGATTTTACCTTTCATATCACTTTCAGCCTGCATGACCTTAATCTGTTTTAAGATACAGTCTGATTTTTATTCGTGGGTATTTCCCCCCTCTTTTTTTGTTTTGCATGTCACCTATAATTCTCTTAATTTGTTTCACATTGTACTTTACTCTTGTTCAGGATTGATTCAGTTAAATTTGCACCTTGTTTCTCTTTGTTTTACATACTTGATTGGCACACCATTTATTTTTAAACAAATATTTATTGTTTCACTAGTGTCTAACCTCATTCCATTAGCTTATTCATATTTTATTTCCATGAACTTCTCTGGAGAGTGAATAGCTATCTCTAAACTGATTTACTTTCTTTTTTTTTGCAAGACCACAGCTTCCTTATTTTTTAGATATTATGGAAGTACAGTAATAGAGGAAGCTGTAAACACACTCTGCAAACTGACGTGCCACTAATCCAAAGTACCTAGCATAATAAAAAGGCATGTAACTGAAAGTGAGTTTACTCCTTAATGTACTCTAGGTGATTTGTTCTTTAAGGAGTGTACCATAAAAGGTGAAAGGTAATCAGCACAATACTGTCTGAGAAACTGCAGGTTTAACCGCATAGCTATTGTCAAGAAAATTATCCAAGGACAGAATGCCCTATAAATGCAACCAGCTTTTTCAAAAAATAAATTACCTGTTCCAAACCCCAGAAGTTGGTAAGCCATAAAATAGCATCTAGATGGTAATTACTCATTTGAACTGTAATGTGTGCCTTGAGTTTCTGTTTCCCTTAGCCTTTCCTGAGCTGGTGTCCTCAGGGTTTATTTGGATTGGCTTCGACTAAGGGATTTACCATAGAGTCAACCTGTCAGAGTTCTGCTATCCTAGTAGCCTCCTGATTTTTCAGATCCCGTTCAGATTGCCATGCCAAATGGCATCCACATAACTGTGGAAGACATGCCTTCCGTTTCTGGGGCCTCATGCCTGCAGTAGGTAATGTTGAATGCCTTCAAGTACATCTTTTGACAACTTCTGCTGCTCTTTGCAGGTAGGAAGTCCTAGATCCTCCTGTCTTCGTCTCCACAAGCAGCCAGAGTTAACAGCTTGAGAACGTGTTAGATGGATCATTCAATAAGTTTTTTACTTGATGTTTATATATACATTTACAAACCCACCAAAAGCATAGTCCAGTGTTACTGTGCTAGCCTAAAGAGAAGTAACTATTCAGTTGCCACGTGTAGACACAGTATGTGGCAGCTTGAGGGTGGTGAGAACCTACTTGCATTGGCTCTGAAATGGTATAATGGTATACTGTCTCAGTCTTTTGTTCATCATATATGTCTATGCAGTTTTTACTGAGTTTAGAGCAGTCAGAATGAAGTTGTGCCCGCCAAAATACCAGACTGGTGGTCATATCTGAAGATGTGTTGTGTGGGGCAAGTTATCTACACTAAGTATTCTGGCAGAGAGCTGCCTTAAGACTTTTAAAAATTGAAGTACAGTCAGACACTTAAAAATGGACCATAGCTTTCTCAGCCAATTAGCACATGTCAGGATAACTGCCAAAACAGGGCTTTCACAGGAATTTCTTTGAGAGATCTTAAAGACACGAGCAGGGTACTCACAGTAACAGGACAGTTGCGATCTAAAATAAGATTGTTTTTTGAATGTACAGGATGGTTTTCAGTCAAAGGGATGTAAAAATTTGTATTGGGTTTGTGTGGTGGGTTTTTGGTAGTGAGGGAGGGGGGGTTACCGGGGTGGCTCTTGTGAGAAGCTGCAGGAAGCTCCCCCAGCTCCAAGTCGGACCTGCCTCTGGCCCAGGCCGACCCCATTAGCAACAGGGGTAGCACCTCTGGGATAATGTATTTAAGAAGGGAAACCAGCAGTGAGTAGGGAGATTGGAATGTGAGAGAAAACCCTATGCAGACACCAAGGTCAGTGAAGAAGGAGGGGGAGGAGGTGCACCGGAGGAAGGGATGCCCCTGCAGCCCATGGTGAGACGGCAGGCTGTCCCCCTGCAGCCCATGGAGGTGAGCGGGGGAGCAGATGCCCACCTGCAGCCCGTGGAGGAGCCCACGCCGGAGCAGATGGGTGCCCCCAAAGATGGCCGTGACTCCGTGCGGGACCAGTGCTGGGGCAGTCTGTGCCTGAAGGACTGCAGCCCGTGGGAAGGACTCACGTTGGAGGAGTTCATGGAGAACTGTCTCCCATGGGAGGGACCCCACGCTGNGAAAGAATCGGGAATGGAGCTGAGCCGGGAAGGAGGAAAAGTGGGGAGAAGGTGTTCCGATGTTTGGTTTTCCTTCCTAATATCCTTGTTTTGATTTGATTAGTAGTAAATTAAATTGATTTTGTTTCTTCCCCAAGTTGAGCCGGTCTTTTGCCTGTGACCATAAGTGGGGAGTGATCCCTCCCAGTCCTTGTGTCGACCCACGACTGTTTCTTTATATTTTCTCCTCTCCATCCCACCATGGGGGAGGAGTGAGCAAGCGGCTTCATGGGGCTTCATTGCTGGCTGGGCTTAAACCACGAGAAAGTTGAAGTAACTGGAATGTTGAGGTTTTTTAAATAATTTTAAATAAAAACTTTGTGGGAGTAAAACAAGTTAGACCCTTTATAAGCAAGAGTTGCTTTCATTTATTCATTTTACATTTTCACTTTGTGCGTGTGTGTGTGTCTGTGACCTCCGGGAATAAAAACAGCTGGGGATACTGAACTCAGTTCCTTTCTGCCTTTCTTTATATGGAGCTGGTATTTATAATGAGCCTCCAGTCAGCTCTGTCATGTTAAAATGTACTTTCTGAATTATTGTTGTTCGCCTGTTTTCACAACCAGCCTTTTGCAACCCACAACACTGTCACTAACAATCTAACAAAAGGCAAAAATTTCTTTAATGTCTAGATCAGTTTATGTTGGCTAATCTCAACATCTTTCAGCAGCAGTAGTATTTAAATACAACTGTAGTGGAACAAACCAGAATGTCTGAATTTTCAAAAAGCCTTATGTGTCAGCTCTTCTTTCTCTCCTGCTGGACTCCTGTAAGTAATAACTGTTGTGGGCTTTTTTTTCCTTTTCTTTCCATGTCTTGCTAGCACTTTGTGTCTTGTCTTGGGTGTAAAGGTTAGCAAGTTTTAAGACTGATGGTCCTTAACACAGGAAAGTGACTTGTTAGAAAGCCAGGAGATTTATAAAGCTATATATAAATTATATGTTTAAAATTTTGGATCAAGAAAATTTATCAGTGCATCTATCAGGTATATCTCTGTCATCCTTTTGATGTGGATAGAGCGTACAAACTCTTGCCTTTTGGAACATCACAAGAATGAAATGACCAGAGACAGTACCTTTACTTGCAGCTTGAAGTCCATTTCCCGTTACCATTTCATATATATTTTTCTTTACTTTTCCATGACCACCTCTACTTACTGTTTTTCAAAGAAAGACAGTATCAACTAGATGGGATTGGAGGTGGGTGGGAGGAGAGGTTGCCTATGCCCATACTCCACTCGTCATTTTTTCAATCATCTTTTCATCCCCTCTCCTACAAAAATGAATACCTTCACAAAACACATGCTAGGTAACTCTTCTGCCCATATGTATAGCTGTTGGGGTAAAATAAAATATTTCCACTGTCTGGTTCCAATAACTATGCTAAAAAAAAGATGGATATAGATTCACAGAAGTTCTTTTTAAGAAAATGTATTAGGTATACAAAGCATTAATAAGGTTTAAAAAGTAATAAAAAAAAAAATTCTTATCTCTGGCAGCAACAGAACTGTTCAGCTGTTAGAGTCCAGGTTGAGATGAGCTTTGAAAAAATGCTAGAGACAGGCCATTGATGCATATTACCAGGATAAATCCTTTCTTTGTTATCTAGTCCTCTTTGTGCAATAACGATACACAGACCTAAATTCTGAATAAAACATGTGATTTCTTTCTAGTCCTACAATAGTGCAATTCAGACTACAATCTGACTTTAATTTTGCTTCAGCACTTACAGGAGTTTTGCCAGTTCCAAGGGCAGTACAGCTCGCCCATGGCAGGGCTGCAACAGCTTTGTACCTCTTTGAAGCAGCTCTAAATAAAACCTCACTGCTAACTTCAACTGCTTGCCAAAAGAGTTATCAAAACGGTACATAGCTAGAATAGCTCTGTCACTGAACTGTAAATCAGAGGGGAAGAAAGGACGCACTCCCAACTGTTAATTCCCACTTTTTCCAGTACTTTAACTTGACATAAAACATGTGCACCAGCAGAGGGCATTACATGCCTCAATAAAATGCAGATTGATAAACAATTTGAAAGGTGAAATTCTTCTAGCTTTCTTAGGATGTTGGACATTTTATACAACTAATCAAAAGCTTAATACAAACTGAAATATCCCAAGCACAGGGTCTATCAGATATATCTCAAGTGTTCATTCATTCCAGTAGTTCCTTCACTGGGAAAAATAGTAAATTAATTAGTTCTCACTTGTAAACAAAGGGTGAAACTAAACTATTAGAACTAAAACCATATTTTTCCTTCTAAACAGATGAATCTGAGGAAAAACTAAGAAGAATATGTTTATTTTTAACCTATTCATTGCATAGCTTTTGCTTTCATTTCTCCTACTGCTTAACACTGCAGCCTTTTTCTACTTAGTGAGCCATGTGTTTTACGTGGATTTTACTTTACTAGCATCAAGTAATACTGAATTCCATCAGCTGAGGAGCCAGCCTTTTGGGTATCATTAATTACAGAAATATGGCACAGCTGGCAGTACATTTGTCATTTAAAAATTGTATTAGAAAAATAAACCTTTCTTGCTTTCATTTTACAAGTCTGATCTTGTATAAGGATCCAGAACTCTTTTTCATCTCAAAGAGCTTAACATGTAGACAGCCTCTAAATTTATATCTATAAATTGTAATTTTCTATAAATCAAGCAAAATGAAAGCAGTCACTAGAACTGAAAGACAATGAATGGGAAAAACACAAAGAAAACTGCACTTGTCATAGTTCTGTGCAGCTTTTCATTGCAATTGGCTTAATGTTTGCATTTAATTTTTTTCAAAGTCTGAGGGTTTTAGCAGCACTTTATTTCGCACATGAAAACAACTTCACCATGAAAAAGCAAATTGTCCATGTTGAGATTCAAAATGAAGTTATCTCACAAACATTTTTCTACCAAGTAATACCTTGTTACTTCATAATACTGTTGTATTTCTGTTCTTCAGGTAGAAGCAGGGTCTTCAGGGAAAGCCATACAACAGGAGAGTTCATATATTAATGCATCAATGCATAATTATGTGTTACCAGATAATCTAATATATACTTCTTCAGGGTAGCATACTAGTAATTTTCTAGATTGTTCTTTAAAAGAAAAAAAGAGGGTAAAGAACGTTTTTTAATTCAACCTAGCAAACGAAATTTGGAAACATGTATTTCTGAAACATATTAAAAACAAAGCTTACTGAATAAACTACATAAAATAATAAATTTCTTTCTAGAAAAATACTGAATTATCATTGAAATTGTTGAGAAAACTTTGTTATGAAAGAAAATAAAAAATCTACAATATAGGTAAGTCATCAAGTAGTAAGAATGAAAAGTAATTTCTTCAGTGGAACATTTTTTTACACAATGATGTAAAGAATATAGCAGCCCATGATCTTATTATACAAAGCATTTCAGCTCTTCAAGTTTATAGATGAGTACATAACTTTAGATCTTAGAATGTAAACATAACATAATAATTGTTTATTTACAAGGCAAGGATGTGCAGTGACTTAAATCTATTGCTTGGATATCACAAGTCCATTGAGTAATTACAGAACATCATTACGGGGTAGGATGCCCTCATTTGCCTGTTCATCAGGTGTGGTTTTGCTTCCTTACTTGAATACTGGCATAGCAAATTAATAGCTTATAATAATGTGTATATCAGAAATCTAACATTTGGAAGTACAATGTTTGCATTTAAGTCCAGTCCTAAAATTAAAATACTATTTCCTTCTGCTTCAGTGGACCAGAGGAAAAATGTCTTTCCACTAAAAGGATAAATGCCCAGAGACATGTATACAAATGACACACTGACACTTTGTGTATGTCTTCCTTCTGCTTGTTTCAGAACTCAGCAAAACACTTAGTTGTGGATGAGAAAAGTCCTTGTCCAGCTAATCCTAAAATGATCTTAACTTTCAGCATCATCTAGGCTGCTCTACAAACAGGAAAGACTGTGCTAGGAAGCAAAGACTAATTGATCTTGAAAGCAGCTGTCCTGACAAGTAGAATATATATTCATGAGAAACTATGGGGCAATATTAATTCAAACTTTAAGGTTAATAAGCACAGTATTTGAGATGTAAAACTCTATCGCAAACAAAAAAGTGCTTTGAGTTTAAGCAGACTGATGTTTTGTGACTTCTGTCCACAATGCCTGTAACTAGTCAGTGATCTAGAACTCAGCTCAAAGCCCATTTCTGGATATGGGCCCTGCAGTCCCATGCCATGCTGCTGTAAAAGCTTATGCAGGTGTTCTGAAATTTGAACTATCAAAGTCAAGGAGACTGCACTCAGGAGAAAAAAAAAAAAAGTATCTCATTCCTCATGTTGGAAGGAAGAGGTGGCAGAAAGACTTAAAAATACCTTACATTTCCTACTGCTTTTTTTGACACTTTTTTTTTTTGAGTGTCAACTGCATATCACAAACTCTGGGCAACCCAGTTGGCATGCAAAGAGATTAATTTGCCTCATGTCGGCCAATGCTTCTTAAGTAAAAACTTCTGCAGAAATTATAAAGGAAGACTAAGTATGTATGTGGTAAATTTTCATCCATATCTTAACCAGTAATAAACTTACTGACAACTTGTGCTCTAGCCAAAAGGTTGGCTTTCAACAAGTGTTTTGAACAGTTATTGTTACTACATCATTCTCAGAGCTATGATTCATTAATCTGTTGGGGGGGGGGTTTTGGCTTTTACCCCC
>VYZV01044869.1:13714-26229 GCA_013401275.1 Pandion haliaetus | reverse complement strand
AGGTATGAGTAAGTTGGTTTGAAATTTTGGAAACTGGTTATAGCAGGTCAGATTTACATCCTAGTATTCAGGAAGGTTTACATCATGTCTCACTAAGAAGGCAATTGGCATTATTCGAATGCTGGGTCTTTACCTTTCTATGTTTCCATGTCTTTTCCTTTCTGTGAAACGAACAGCATATTTCATCCTCTAACTATAAATGTCTGCAGACATTACAGTCCCCTGCAGCTCTGAGTCACAAATCAAGTACTTATTACAATCTGGACTCTCAGTATCTGACTGTGTTTTGATTCCCAAGTTCTGACTGTGATGAATGGTGTTGCTCTTCTGCAACAGCTAAATTAGTTTTAAAAAGCCACACAAACACTACAACTATATAGTTTGCTTCTATTGCAGAAAACTGATTAGCCTGTGATAAAAGAAATTAATTCTAATGTTTGAATGGGGTCAGTGAATGAACTAAATGAAGGTTCTGTAAGACTTCGCTTACATTTAATCAACAGAATAAAGAAGAGCTACCGTTATCTTCTGAAATGATCCTTCCTGGCTGCAGGGTAGAAAGTCAGAATAAAGAAAGGTAATACATTGACTTTATTAATGTCAGTGATAGTAAAGATAGTAACAAATGAAAGGCCACAAAAAAAGGCTCAGGGTCACTTGGCTAGATGAACTTGCAACAGCAGCATACCCACATTACACAAGGAATTAAAGCTACCCTGACAGTCAAGGTCTAAAGGGCCCAAAAGTTCAAAGCAAGAAATTTCACAGAAATTTTTAAGGATCTGGAATAAAGCTGGATTGAACAATGTCTAAAGCTGCTTCTGTGTCATAACTCACAACAGAGAATAAAAAATCCTAAACTAGAATCCAATAAGGTGTGCCATTTGTAAAATTATTCAGAACTCTTAGATGCCTATGATGTATCTTTCATTGTGGCTTTCTGAAACCTGTTTCTAGTGAATTATTCCAGAAAATAAGATGCTTCTACCCTCTCCTCTTCACAGCTGAGGTTCAGGAAATTACTGCAATTCCTTTTTCTTTTATATTCCAAAATATTCCTCTAAAGATTCTGGCAACTTTTGGAACGTAGAAGACTATCATAAAATATATGAAGAGCTATGCAGTAGCCTTCATATATTTTTTTTTAACATTATAAGATGTGTACAAACAAAGTGGAATGTGATTAAATAGCCTTAGTTGTGTGGGGTCTTTTTGTTTTGTATATCTATTTTTTATATACCTGTGTAATTTTACCCTTAATACAGACATATATGAAGAAACCCCATGAATCCACTTGGATACCAAATAATTTCATTTGTTACACAAGTTTGAGCTACGTGCTTATTTACATGATGGGTAGTTTCTAGTGGCTTCTACTGTCCTGGAGACTTGAAAGCATTTGGGTGCTATTCTATTCATGGGTCTTAATCGCTAACATTGTGTTCATTATGGGTTCAGTTTGCCATCATATGCCAAAAAAACACACGGCCTTATTCAGGTGAATTCAAACACATTGAGAAAAAGTATCAGTTACTTTCTTATAGAAAGGAAAGTTCTTGAGCTTCATTTCCCACTCTGCAGCATAAACCTTCTTTCTAGAGAACAAGAGTGTTAAGTCAGCAGGGCTCTGCAATTACCAGTAACCTAGAAGCCAAAGTGAGATTTAAGTGTAAACTTTGTTCATTGATCTAAGTTGATAGTGCCACAACCTAAATATGCATGTTTACCTGCCACAGCTAGATCTACCTGTAATCTGGAGTATGCTTTGAGTTCTATTTTTCCAATAGGAAATGGTTATGTGAAGCACTGAAACACCTAAAAATTAGCTAGATAGACTTTAAAAACAGAAGAGCCAATAGAAATAATTAGCGGGCATTCTCTAATATTAACACATTGTTGCCTTTACACTCTAAACATTTTTACAAGTGCAGATTCTGATTGATTATATCCCACAAAATGCAAAAAAAACCCCCACAGCAATTCAGTTAAATACAGTTCATTCCCTGGGGAGGAAAAAGAGGTTTGTATTATCCTTGCATTTTTGCTTGTTTCAGCAGCAGGATATCAAGTCATACAGAGGCAAACTTAGCACATAAAATAAATAATTATATTCTTTTTCTTTAATATACTGAGATTTTATTTGTTCCAGAATCAGATTCTGCCATTTGTATAGTGTATAGCATAATGTTAGCAGAGTACATTTATACTTTTCTATCTCAGAGTCCACTGAAGACTTTCTTGCCACTGAAAGGCTTGACACACACACAAGAAGAAATGCCATGTAGGTATACCCTCACATTTGCATGTAGCCCCATTGATTTCAGGCTGTTATTTTACTTGAGAAGTTGCAGACTTTAGCAGCATAATTTTCACACTAAAAAGAAAACAAACAAAAAAATCTTCCTCTGTCATACCTGGATTTTCTTCAAAGGATTTTTTTCTTTTCATGTAATTACATGAAAAATTAGAGATTGAGTAAAACACTTAAAGGCATATAATCCCTATGAAGATTTATAGTTGTTTTATTGCCAAATATTTGATTATTTAGGTTTTTTTATTTCTTTGGGTTAGTAGAAAATTGAAACTGCCAGGAATAAAGACAAAATAATCTTTCACATTATTTAAAGGGTAGAGACTTAGGCACTTACTCAGATCTTCTGGAGTACAAAATGCTCAGTCCTGTAGTTGCACTCAAGAATGAGTTGGCTTCAAGAAGATCTTCTACTATTACTGATATGCAGTAAGGGGAAAACACTGGCCTTTAGCATTTACTCAAGGCTTAACACAAGCACTGGTCTGCTTAGCTGGCCTTGTCTTGCACCTTAAGATATATGCCATAGGCCAAATAGAACAAATGAGAAAGATGACAAATTTGTTTCTTGTCACAACAGTTAGCCATTTAATTTCTACAAGACACCTAATACCTACCTAAGGTCATCTGAAACAATTAGAAGCTTTTTAACTTGGTGTACCTTAAACATGACTAATCAGTACAATCTTAATCTAGTTATTACACCCTGCACTCATATATTCTCTGCAAAGTTTGGCCTGCCAAGTCATGTTATGAAAGAGCTCCATTTGGGCTTGATCAGTTGAAAAGCTCAATGTCAGGGCTGAGTGCACCGATAGGCTGTAATAGCCCTGATGAGACCCTCTTGGGACCTCCACTCACAACCCCTGCCCATGGCCCCAGAAGATCCATTTAGCCTCAGGTTGCTCTATGCTATAGGTGTACCGACCATCCCCATCCCTGCACCGTTGTCCAGATTTCCTGGATTCACCTTAGATCTGGCTTGTTGCCTTGCTTTTGCCTTATGATCCCTGGACTGTTCATAGGATCTGTTGCTGTTACCACCCTGCTTTGCTTATCCAGCTCAGGTGCTGTTGGACTGTACCCTAGCAGTGAGGGCATTACTCATCCTGTGCTGCAGCTGCTCTCAGCTGCTGGTTCACCTTTTATATTAGAGTTCCACTTTTGCTGCTCCCTGGTACTCAGTGGCCAACACTCCTGTCAAAAGATAATCTCTCTTAGATGTGAGGCACCTGAAAGCATTCAGCATATCATGCAAATAGGTATGCATGGAGGAGCCCAAGTGTACCACTCTCACTATCAGCATACTTCACTTGCAAGATTTGCCTTGTTATCTCTTTTCTTTCGTTTCCTTCTTTAGCCACTCTTGCTTTTCAGAACCTTTCTAAAATGTGCTAGTGACACTTCCTCCATGATGCAGACAGAAGGGTCTAGCTGTGCTTCAGTCTATATGGCTTTGTACAAGAACAGCTGAAGGCAGAATATATCTTGCAGTTAGTGATAGCAGAAACAACTGCAGAAATGGCCGGAGAGAGATTTGTGTAACCAAAAAGAGGAGAAAAAAAAAAAAAGTTAAATTCTTGAGCTTTGTTTTGCACTATTCTCATTAGCTATTTTCTGCAACCTTCTGGAACTTCTCAGATCCCAGTTTCATGTCGTACCTTTTTTATTCTCTCTCTCTCATCCTTTATTTCCTGCCTTGTCCTTTTGTCCATCATCTTTCCCTCACTCTTCACTTAATCTTCTCCTACCTACCTTTACATGCCCTAAAGTAGTGAAACTAACCCAATGCTTGCCACTGCCATATAGCTCACTCATATGCATATTGTTCCCCATAGCCATATTAAATTAATTAATTTCAATGGTGGTATCTTACCTAGCTAGTGTCTCATAATTTTTACCTTTCTCACCATCGCTCCAAGAGCTGGAGGAATAAAACACAGGAGAATATTCAGGCCATTTAATTTCTTCTACTGTGTATGTAAAGGTATAGTGTACAACCACGTATGAGGGATTCTGGGAAAGCACTCTAATTAATTGTTTGAGAACAGATCTGTTTCAGAGATCCTTTACACCTCTCCTAAAAATGTAGTTTCATATAACTTACTAAATAATGTGCTCCTCAGACACAGTTATGAAGTTTCACTTTTACTGCCCCAGCCATCGGCACATATATCAAAGACTTTAATAACAGTCAACTACAGCACCCAAAATGCAAAAACAAGCAAAAAAAAAAAAGGTGTAAAACCTCTGTAAAATTTGGCAGAAAATATCAATTGTTTTTTTGGAAAGCATCAAGAGTTTGGAGCAGGCTAAAAGAAAAGATTATGTTCTGTTAGAAGACCTTTAAAAAGCAATCCGCATGCTGAATATTAAGCACACATCTTTTGGTAAGTCTGTTGGATCTAATGTATTCTTTCTCCATTTCTCATAAAAATTACTTAAAATGTAGAGTATTATATCCTATGAACTTAAAAAAAATAGCATGTTAGTTTTAATGAACTCTATACAAGAAATGATTGTTTCCTTGTCTTTTTGGTAACCTGTTGGTAAAGGATGGTTTTATACAGTCCAACAGAAGACTAAATTAATGTCTATAACAACTCAATGCAATTGATTAAGAGATTTAAATTCTCTTTGGAAAAAAAATCATATAAAGTTAACCTTCTCACTTTGCCAAATATTAAATGTGTTAGAAATGAAACTAGAGACATTTGGATTTTTGACATATTGACAACATGTAGATAGCTTTCCTCATCTTTCCTACTTAAAGATAAATGCAGCATGTAAGAAATAGATACCTAATAGACCTAGTATTGGTCTTAAAAGCCTCTGAAATTATTGCACATAGGCCAGCTGACTATCAGTAAGAGGACTAATGATAGTGTATTATCAGCCCATGTACAGAAGAGAGGCTCTACAAGTTAAATGTTAATTCATATAAATTAAATTACATATTGTTCCATGTTTGATTAACAAAATCAGGGAAAATTACAGGCAAATTCCCAACATTTATTAATTTCAGAATAAAATTTTTGCTATTATTTAAAATAAAAAATAAAGTAACTTCCTTTCAATATGCCTCATTCAAGGGAAGCTCATAGACTGGTTGGCTTCAAAATATTAATCATGGTGCTTCTAAAAACAAGCATTATAAATTTAGCAAAACACCCTATTGATTTAAGAAAAGGATTACATAAAGTCTGTTGTTGACTCACTGCCAGCTACAGCCAGGGACAAATCAACATATTTCCATGGAGAATGTGCTTGCAGTTTACAAACAATGAGTAGGACAGAGGTGATAATATATGACACTTTCTGCTGACACATTCATTTTATATCCTAATATACCTCTGAGACAAGTTACAAATGGTTGAAAGCAGAAACACTGAAGGAAGACATTTCTTATCCCATCATGGGTCATGGAAAAAAAAAGTAATGAAAGTAGGTATCCACAACCTTTTGAAAGAGAAGAATAGCTTAATATACCCTATTATTTGTAAACTATCATTACAGATGAGTAAGTTACTTCTATACATGAAATGTAAAAGACAAAAACTTGTCTTGGTACCAAATTCTAAAAGATTTTTTTAAACATTTGGTTGCGTGACTACATTTTATAGTATGTCCACCGTTATCTAGATGAGATCCGTTTGTTATGATTATGAACAACATTTGGTTATACACTTATCAGTGACTACAGGCCACTGGAACCCTTCCATTGCTACGATCTCAGGCTTGTTCTTAACAGAAGAAAAAACCACAAAGGCACAAGCAGTAAATTGGAAAAGTAATCTGAAGGCCAGATAGCTGATCATGAGAGACACATTCTTGAAACCATTGCCTATGGCCACAGATGCCATTTAACTTCATTTTTCATTTCAGTCATTTTCAAGTTAAAATATGTATTTTTTTCTACCATGCGCTTTCAATGTTTTAAAATATGAACCGAGCATAGCTTATGTTCTGACAGCTAAAATAATACTCCTGGCTCTGCGCCATCCTTTGCCTGCAGCCAGCAGCACTCCCAACATGACTGCTCCAGGGAGCCTGAGAGTGCTAACACTGCCTGAGCAGAAGATTTCATGGTAAGGGAAAAAAAGCCTCATGCACTCTCCTAACCAGATGTATGCAGGCATATCAGTTTTGGTAATTATCACTGCTATTCCTGCTTACTCAGAGCAACAAAAGAAGACTTTTTGCTACTATTGTATCACATTTCCTCTAATAAAGCAGGTAAGAGTTGTGATCATTTAAACGGGGCATGAGAGGTGGGATGCACAGATAGATTACAGGCATCCCAAATAAATGTATGGGATTCAAATCCCAACACATTTTTTTTTAACTGATTCTGTGTGCTTCAGAGCATGATCATGATCCACAGCATGTGTAACACTGTTCAAATGCTTAATGCAATTCATGTCTGAGAAGAGTGTATTTCAAAATCTACAGCAAAGAAAATCTCTATTCCTAAAAATTACAAATGCCTTAGCAAGCTTACAGTACCAACTGCCTCTCTGAAGGGGGCGGGAGAGGGCCAGAGTGTGCAGTTCTAAAAGAAAATTAAAGCCGCAAGTAAGTCTTAAAGACCAGTAGGAATACTCCATGAAGTAAACTGGCACATAGACATGGCCTGGAGTAAATGATCATTTACTCCTTTTAAAGATGCCTTTTTCAACCAACTAGCTCTGGACCTTTCAGGAAACATTATTCTGATCTAAAGCTTTATCAGCATACAACCACTTCTAAAACAGTTATGCTGTGTTTATTTACCCAAATTGCAGATTAACAAGGCCAAAAATGCAGAGACACCAGAGCTTGCGTATGTAGATCTTACCAGTCTCACAGGTGAAATCTTTCAAGCCTCACCTGTCAAAGCAACACCATTCAAATGTGACTACACTACTTCCAGAGCCAGCACACACAGCTGCACGGCTGCATTGCTGGTTTCAGGGGTCCACACCAACAGGCTACGGAGCCAGCTTGATGTTTCGCTACTTATCAGAACTGGGAGTTACAACATGATACGTGACTGTGCACTCGGACGAGTGCATTACAGCTTAACTGTGAGGGGGTTGGTGCTGTATGTGCAACTGAACGGACTCAGCTTGGGTTTGGTACTCAGTGGGGGCTGATCCAGTTCCCTTGCTAGGAACTTGTACACTACTGATCATAAATCTTTGGAAATGGCCTGATGGCTGCTGGGCTACAGATGAGAGCCACAGAATGTACACTCCAATATCTGGGAGCAAAGAATGCAAAAATAAAACATTTTAAAAGTACGATAGGCAGGCCAAACATTAAGGGTAAAAGAAACTGCTTTCCAACAGTTATTTCATTACTTTTCCCTTTGTGTTAGTTATGATTTTCTCAATAGTATAGTATTTTTTGCTCACAGACAAGATGTTAACGTGGGAAGACCAAGTCTGCAAGACAGGATAAATCCACTGCAGCACTTCTCCATTTCAGAGCCCTCTTCCTCAAACAGGCTACGCCAATGACAACATATGATACAGTGTGAAGCACATGCTCACTGTATCCAATTGCCAGAACTGGTATCTACTGTGGGGAGCAGAGGGCAGTATCTGAAAACTGTAACTGCTACTTATATAGCACATGGGGTTTGTGTTCTACATCTGTAAAACTGACCAGTCAAAGCTTGCCAAGAAAGAACATCCACCAAAAATAAAGGAAAAGAAAGAAGGCAATGAAAAGTTAAACGGACAAAGAGCTCAATGCACATACTGTATGAAGGCAAGAATATCAGGAACGTATCAATATGAGAGGGCATACAAAACAGACACAGTAAATCAACTATAATTTTAAAATGCTTGATGATTAAAGATGAAACAAAAGAGCAGAATGAGATTAGATTGAGGGAAGGAAGTCTAAGAAGATTGTGGAAATTCCTGAAAAAAATTAGTTACATCTAAAATGACTGAGGAACAGGATGTTACACACTGAGCAAAAGTTTTAAGTTGTAAACATAAATCAAAAATATATGAGCGTTCACTGTAGTTTCAGTATGAAGACACTGTTTTTTCAATTTTGTGGAATAGAAGGAAAGCAGCAGCTTCCAATCTCCTTATCAGTCTAAGCATTGGACTACGAACAAGTTCAGAAAACAATGGATTCTTCTCATACTACTTATGGCTGCTCTCGGTGAAACTCTGTCCAGTTCTTCCACTGAAGTTCTTCAGTTCCAACATTTTTACTTTCTAATGACTGTGCTACATTGGCCATGTATTGTCCCTCTAACAAGAATAATAAAAGAAACAGAAACGGCAACTACCATTAACTCTGAAAACTCTGGTCCTACCTTCTTTCTGAGGACAACTTTTTGTTCCTGCTTCATTGGCATAATGGAAGATGATGGGTATTTTCAATAGGGAAAAATACCTGAGAAAAAAAATGCAAGAATTGGCAATATTACATCTTTCACAACTATTTTATTCAGTTGAACCACTAACAATTGGAATTATTTGCTGGATTAGAAATTTATAATCTTAACATTTCTTAGAGTTATTTTAAAAATTACTTTCAATTTCTGTCTTAGTTTTTTTGTCTGCCTATGATGTAATATCAAGTACTACTTACCCAGATCTTTGTATCATCCCACTCAAGCCAATTCATCTGAATATACAGAGAGGGTCTATGCTTTAAACAGAAATTTAACTTTAGCTTTATGGATCAGGTTATCTATTTACATTTCCATAGTATATTGATTGTAACATATTCTTCATTGGTTCATCTCTATTTTACTACTATATTAGGGTATTTTTTACATGGGCTTTCCAGACTACATACAGACTCAATACTACATCCTATTTTATTTCTTTAATTTAATTTTATGGCCTTCAAAAAGCATAAGTTGAAAAACTCAAGCAGAAGTAACTTCCAATAAAGAAGAAATTCTGATTGTTTAGATCTCAGGGCCACAATCATACTTCTTAATTATTTTTTCTCAGGCTGACTGAACCTCTGTATAACTAGATGTTAGTTATAACAAACGTGGTTGAAGAAGTTAAGTGCTGACATTCAGAACACTTCAGATTTTTATCAGCAGGGAAAATGAATGGCAGGTAACCCACAGAACAGTAAATATCTATAATTAAAACAGCTACATTAGAATTTGTTGCTGTATCTTTGCACACAGTGTCTTTTTAACTCATCTAAAATGAAAGCCAAGGCAAAAAGGGAAAGATAGAATGAAAAAATACCAGAAAAATCTGGTTTCATTAACTACAGAAAAGAGCAGAATCAGAAAATGATCACTGTTTCAAAATGATAGTAAGTTACGAATATTTTTGAAACAGTTGTGTGAACATTCAGATGTGTGCACCACAATGTGACATACCTAATTAGAAACAGAGCTAACATGTAGGTCTCTTATATCCTTCTCCTTGCATTAGCTTTCCATAGCTAAACAAGCAAGTAAAGAAATTCTTACTTGGTATGGATAATACTTAAGAAATCCAAACCTTAAGAAATCCAACAAAACATTATACTGCTATAACTTTATTAAAATTAGACTGTATTGCAGAACATTAAAAATATTTTAAACACTGTCAGCTAAAGCTCTGTCAAAAATTTTACAAGTTTAAGCTTTATTCAATTACCAAAATGGCATATATCTCTAAAAATAAATTTTCAAGAAAAATACTTGTTTTGTATATATTTACTGTAGCATGTGAAAATATTCAAAAACAGTTACTCAATAACCCAGAAGATAAAATTGAAACTGACTTGAATCAAGTCAACTTAAATGCAATGACACATAAATGGTTTTCATTAACTAAACCGAGAGGTACAAACAATATAAGCAGTGTAAATTACACATTATTTGTTAATTTTATGTTAACAGGATTACATTCAAGGAATGCAGTTTGCACTACTCTACTTTTAAGCTAATGACATTTTTAGGAAGGCCAAAATGCTGGTTTAGTCCAAAAAGCAACTTTTTTCTACACATATAAGAAATTAAATACACCTAACTACTCTATATATACATCATCATCTTCATCTGGAATAGTTTTCATTATAAATTGCTGTGCATATCTAATTTTCTGCTCAGTATGGTAACAGTTAAGTCTCAATACTTAACCTTAATGATCCCTAGTAGCAAATTTCAAATTTATCTAAAAAATGGCAGTCTTGAGTATGTACTTTTCTGTTAGGCATCTGAATATTATAACCTTCACCAGCAGTATAGAATGAAGACAAACTGGACTCTTCCACCTAGTTCAGACTGTCTTTATTTGCATGATCATGAAAAAATAACAGAGAGTTGGGACAAAGTATCAAAAAAATAAATAATGCTTAAAGCTGCAGAGACAGAATAATGAAGTTTTGGGGGTACGTTAGCCTATACAATCCATTGTTTTATGAGGGTGAAAGAATGTTCACTATGCGTCAGTTAAGAAGTGCTCTACATGGGTTTTGAACTCAGCTAATTTATACAGAGCTTTCATGGGCCTGTAATGTAATACTTAAGCTGAGATATGTTTTTTGAGAATATTAACTTACACTCAAATGAAAATAAAGGTTGCCAAAATTATGCATATCTCAAATTTAAAATAATGGGACAAGAAGTATCTTTCACATCAAGATGCAGAAGTTACATACTGCAACAGAAAATATGTACCTTACTTCTGGTTTGACAATGGATGATGGGAGTTAGAGCAAATTTGGAGAATCATACATACTTGAGTAGAATTTTCTGCTAGACCTGAATGCTGAAGCTTCTTTTCAGCTCGAAGACAAGATGGCAGAATGACCTTCCTAACTGGATGTCCATGTCCACTGTAAATGGAAAAAAAATGGTAACAGTTCAAGCATAACATGGTAATTATACAGGGGGAAAAAAGCTATCTGAAAAATTTTCTTAAAATTAGATGAGCAAAATATGGCCATAACTTCTGTCCTGAGTGAATAAAGATTAAGTGCACCTTGTCTGGCAGGTAATGAGTATGTGTTGGTCATGCACAAGAAGATCTACATGTGATGGACAGAAAGGGAATGAAAAACAGGAAACCCTCAAACATAAAAAAGGTAGGGAATTAAACACACTTATTACATCTATCTAAAAATTCTTAATAGAAGAAATACTCAATACTGAAAGCCAGCAAAAGTTACTTAAGTTTATTATCTGAGGGCAAGGCATATTTCAATGTAAAAATGGAATTTATTTTGTTTCTCCTCCCCTCCCTTTCTCTCATGCAAGGGGGCATCAGTTACAACAGTAACAGTACGGCAATTTGTAGGACTATTTGAATCCCTCAGTCCAACTAACAAAAGATAGAATTATTTCTCAGTCATAGCCTAGCAGAAAGTCTCCCACTCATGTGGCCAATTATCTCCTCCTCAGTTGTTGCCGTCTAGAACCAGAGTGCTGCAGGTATTAACTAACTCCGCCCCCCAACAGAGCAATACTCACTCTTGGCCTCTTACCAGCTACATTTTTGTGTACTTCATTTCGCAGGGCTTTTACTTAGAAATCCTGTTCCACCAGTACTCAAACTTTGGCTAAAGCTCAAAACTTTATGCCTCTCAGCTGCATTTCGCAAAACTCCCAATGCTTAAACCACTCCAGATTAAATTATCATTGTAAATGTCACCAAGTTACCTAAATTGCTGTTTTTATTCTAACAACCACTCTAGATCTTCAGGTTTTCATATCCAGTACCCTGAAGCCAATAAAGACTACACCTTTTGCCTTGATCATTTGGTGAGTATGAACTTACTGTTCCGCAAGTGTGAATACCATCCATTTTCTGATACTGATCTCTGGTGTTTCTCATTCCTTTCCTCAATGGAAAACTGATTAGCCAAGCTGCTGCAAGTCCTGACACCTGTGTACTTTTAATTCTTCAAAACACCAGAAGCAGCCTACTTTCCTCACTCTCCGACTCTCCAAATCTCATGTCACACCTGCAGCCCCCTTTGAAACCAAACACGAGGCGATGCCTTCTTGAGAGCACGGCTCAGAATGTCCCAACAGTTTCGATCACTTCGGGCTTCCACTGGGGCCCCAGGCTGTCTCGGCCTCCACTTAATCCCGTCTATTCCCTTCCACAGCACTTCCTCCTTTCTCAAATTCCTGAGCTATTCCTGGGACCTCCCTTCCTCCCGGTAGTTTTTCAAACTATCTCATCTTTCAGAGCATCGGCAATATCAGAGCCTGGAGCCCCTTCTCTCGGGGGGG
>VYZV01044868.1:365-11065 GCA_013401275.1 Pandion haliaetus | reverse complement strand
GCACCAGTGCTGAATAAAAGGGAATGACAGCCAGTCATCTTGTCAGAGACAGAAATCAGATTAATCAGGCATGATTTTCCCATGAAAAATCTGTGCTGGCTGTTCCCAGTCACCTTTTGTTTTTTTCTTCATGTGTGGACATGTATTCCAGAGGGAACTGGTCCGTAATCTTCCTGGGGGCTGAGGATAGACTCACTGGACTGTAGTCCCCTGGATCCTCCTTCTTGCCCTTCCAAAAGATGGATGTGATGTTTGTCTTCTTCCAGTCATCAGGTGCCAGGGTTGCCATGACCTTTTGAAGACGATATAAAGCTGCCTTCCAATGACATTCCTCAGTGAAAACTGAGGCAGAAAAGACAATGAGTACCTTGGTTTTTTCCATGTCCCTGGTCACCCCTGCCCCAGTGAGCAGCACACCCACATTTTTCTTATGTTTCCTTTTGCTGCCAATGTACTCACAAGAGCCCTCCTTCTTGCCCTTTACATTGCTCAGTAGTTTCAACTCTATCTGAGCTTTGGCTTTTCTAATTTCATTCTTGTATGCTTGGGAAAGGTCTTTATGTTCCACTCAAGTGCTCTGTCCCCTCTTCTGTCTTCTGTGTATTTCTTTTTTTGTGTTTGAGCTCAGTCAGGAGATCTATGTTCAGCCAAGGTGGCTTTATGCCATGCTTGCTTGACTTGCTTTGCATTGTTATGGACTCTGCCTGTGCTCTGAGGAGGTTCTCCTTTAAGACCGACTTGCTGTCCTTCAAACAGATATCAGGATGATTAAAACTCTTACAAGTACCAGGGCCTGCAATCAGGAGGCATCTTCCAGCTCTCTGAAGAAAAGTTCATCTACCTCCTCTTTTCGCTAAGGTGGTCTGCAGCAGATGCCTACTATGTATACCACCTGTGTAGGACTGTCCTCTAATCCATATCCATAACCAAGCTATTCAGGTGAGAAGGAACCTTCTAAGGTGATTGGAGTAGTAGGTTTTGGGTATTTTTACTTGTCTGTTGTGAACCAAACCATCATTCTTCCCCAAGAAATATTTAGAAAAGATTATGAAATGGGAAGGAAGGCATCCATATAACACAAAACTAATAACAATCTACTTCGTTTTTTAAAGAAACTTCTAATAAAATTTAAATTTTTAAAATAATTTAAATTTTTTTTTGTTGGAATCTCAGATATCTTCATTGAATTATCTTGGTCATTTTCTCCTCTGTGTCTTGCAATTCATGGTCAGATATTATCTCCCATGAGAGGCTGTCCCCTTCCTCGTGAAAAGCAAGAAATATATCTTGGGATACATACACTAATCAAGGAGAAATCAAACATGAGATATCACAACAAATCAAATTAACTTTGGTTGTTGACCATATCTGCAATTCCTGCTGAAATCCCTTGGAACTGTAGTTACCTGGCATCTCCAAAGCAAATGGTTCTTCAAGTAATCTTTTCTTGTCTTTGGTGAGATTTGAAGGTTGTATTTTCCTGATTGCTTAAGGTCAGAATACATGAGTTGAATAACTCCACTCTAGCTTGTCACAAGTTTAAATGTGTATATGATAAGATTGATTCTCTGTGGGCTGAAGGCTCATGGGAGTGAGGGATGTTTAGTCCCAGATCTATCTGCCTGCAGGAGAAACAGCAGCTTTAGCAGCCTGTGCCTCTAAGAAGAGGTGTTGCTTCTCAGTTTCTGCATTCGAAGACTGAGCTTTTTTATTTGAGCATTACTGACTTTGACACAAACCTGTTGTTTACCCAGGAATGGGGGCTTCCATATTTCTATCTCCTGTTTCAAAGATTATTTATTCATAATGCTTCCAAGACTTAACAGGCGTTACACTAAACCCTGTTTTATATGTTTCAAACTGTAATGAGTTTACATTTACTCAAGTAAAATAAAAGACAGTATTTTGTAATTTTTATTTTTAAATACTTATAACTTAAAATGCTTGGTAAAGAACACATAAAATGTATCTAATATGTTGTGACAGGATCGACATTGGACTTGCAGCTGATGGCTGTGTAGTCACCAGTCATGCATAAGACAGGTCCTCTATTTGGCTAGCAAACAAGGCACTAACGGCAGCCTTACCCAACAGGTAGGAAAGTATATAAATTCTCACAGTAGCATCTGGTTCTTGTAATTTGCTTGAGAGAACTGCTCCCTGAGTACCTTTCATAAACAGCAACTACAGTCCTGTAAAAGCCAACAGTCTTTCAAGCAGTGTGACTGCAATTCAGTCTTTTTCACAATAAGAGAGCTGAAAGTGTACTTTGTTTCTTAGGCTCATCTTCCTTGTGGATAAATAGGTATGAGACTTACTGTGGTCCAAAGCAGTTTGTCCTGTGGTCCAAAATCTTTTCCTGATCCATGCAGATTTTTGTATCCCATTGTATGTATGGACAGAAATTTTGGAAAATGTTCAAGTGGATAGGTTTGTGTTACAAGCTAGTGAAAGACTTTTTTTGACATGTGATATTGGAGTTCTAAAACAATGTTCCTATTCCATGTCATGAGAAACCCAAGAGCTTTTTAGTGAAGATGTTTCCTCATCATGTTATGGGCAACAGTCTGTAATTCTCAATGGGAGTAACAAGTAAACTAAATTAGACTTCTGGATTGTCTCTCTTTCTCCCTTTCTGGTCCAGTGAATATTTCATTGTTTATACACAATGGAACAGCAAGAGAATTTGGGAGAGATTTTTCTTGCATAACATCTGGAAGTACTATTGTCTTTTTTCATGTTATTTTTGCTGTTCATATTTTGACCAGAGTTATTCCATCTTTGGTAAGAGATGAGAATTCCTGTGTAAAATTTCAGTTTTGACAAAGCAGTATTTTCTGGCGCAAATAAATCTTTGGTTGGAAAATTCCAAACCATAGGTCACATTTCACAATAATGAATGTGACATATTCTTCATACATGATAATGTCTGATCAGTTTAGGCTGACATTATAATGCAGTTACAACATAAGATAACGGAACACATATCTGAAGGGAGACTCCATCCTTGGAGATAGTCAAAAGCTGTCTGGGCATGGTTCTGCACAACCTGCTCTAGGTGGCCCTGCTTGAGCAGGGGAGTTGGACCAGATGACCTCCCGAGGTCCCTTCTAACCTCCACCATGCTGTGATTCTGTGAAGTATCCCATTCACTTCTGTTACTATGTTTGGAACTAATTCCTATATAGTAGCTACAGCAAGTTCATAATAAATACATGAAGATATTAAACCCAGGCATAATCTGTTTGGGTTTGTGTTTTGGGTTGGGTTTTTTTGTTTGTTTGTTTTTTATTTAGGCTAAATGATGCAATGAATTTCATTCCTTGTTCCCTACTCATTACATTGTACTTGCATATACTATAAATAAGGGAGTAGCACGATCTCTTAAACTGTAGGACAGACATCAGAAGGAAAGATTAACATTTGCGTTGCTTAAATTCAGTCAGATGTTCCCTGGAGTGTATGTTCTGTTTGTTGCTCTGCTTGTGGATTGTAAGGAATTGGGTGTGAGAGTCAAAGTTATTCTTTTCAAACCTACAACGACACTTTTGCACATAATGTGATTGAAGCACAGTGTGAAAATTATAATCATATTGAAAACATGTAAAGAGCTATGCTACAGGGGCATTTCAGTGGACTGGATTTTCTTCTAGAATTTACCTAAACCCCTACAAATATGAGGCTAACAAAAGAAAGAATGATATATGTGCATTTCTACCCTTTAGTCTTGAATAATGTTATGTTATAGAAACAGTTAGAACATTGCATGTACTTCTGTGTTCATTTACTTGGGTTTCATCATTAAATACTGATGAACATACAATATTCTGTACACATAATGAAAAGATGCTTACTGGGGAAAAATCAAAAGACAAAACCAAACTGATCTGGGCATCTGGGGCTCAAGTGTGGGAGGACAAGGCAGAATTCATCATGAAGAAAAGGAAATGGCAGTAATGTGAGGAGGATTGTTGAAGTCTTTGAATGTCATATACCCCAAAGCTGGGACTAAGTGGTTCGAGACAACAGAAATAGTTCAGTATTGGCAGTATGCAAGGATTTAGCAGAGGAAAAGGTGTATTAAAAAAATGAGCTTTGTGATCCTCAGATTAGAGGTAAATACTAAAAAAAGTTATAACAGAGAATGCCAGTCCATGAAAGATTGGCCAGTTCTGCTGATCAGCTGAATAACTGAGTGTTGGATCTTTCAACTTCCTCTCAAAGATCCAGAATAGGATCACCCAGCTGCCACACTGTGCTGACAACTGACCCTAGCAACTGGCTGACAGAGAATGTTAATCATGTTAAGATACATTTGCTTCCAGAATAGGCAAATATATGCAGTCTTTTGATAACAAATGACTTCTGAATAGTATACTTTTTCATGGAAAATTTTCTTATATTGCAAAAGTAAATTAAATAATTTCACATTGGTCTCAGTGCTAAATAAAAAGCTGAATTTCAGTCTGAATTGAAGTGAAATTCTGTTTGTTGTTTTCTGTTGTGGTGGAAATAAGTATTTGTGACTACCAATTTGGAAAGAAATGCAAAAGCTGTACAGTTTTTTAAATCCAAAATACACGGTCAGTTCAATATATGTTGTGATAAACCCACTAAAAGCTGGTTGATTTTTGTATATAGCTATAGTCTGTGTAATCATATGGACTTGTAGCTGTTTCATTGATTTTGCTCTTGCTTATCATTCTCTTTATTGTCAATTATGTCTTATCTGAATTAAACAATTAGCATGTAGACTCTCTCTTACTCAGTGTTTGTACAATATATAACCTAATTGTCCCCATTCTTCCTTCAGATCTTGGGATGCAAAAAATAAAATAAAATAAAAATCCTGCCATTTTCTATACAGAGAAATTGTGCAGTCTGTGTCATTAGAGATTTTTCAAGACCCAACTGAATAAAGCCTTGAAAAACTGATCAGTCCTCAGAGCTGACCAAGCTTTGAGCAGGACATTGGACTGGAGACCTCCTGAGATCCTTTCCAACCCAAAGTACACCTGTAAGAAGTGTGTTGTTGTGTGGTACAGGAGCTCTTGAAAATCATCAGAAACTTGATTTGAAAAGAATAAATCTGTTTTTAAAGAATGGTTTATTGTACCATGTTAAAGTTAGGATGTTACTCAAGAAGTTAATGCATATTGGAAGGGAATATAAGTCTCTGAATAGGTTATTAGGTAGGCAAAGGTCAAACCCACTTTTCTTTACTGGTATGAATAGGCTCATAGGGGTCTTGAGCTCTGAAACTTGTAGTTTCTCAAGCCTGAGAGGAAATCCCCTGACTGATAAATTTGTTGCATACTTATGTGATTACTTCTTCTGTATTTCATTTAATCTCACACCATTTGTATTTCTTTTTTTGTTTTCTTTCTGTGAAAGGTCAGTGTGAACCAATTACTCTGGAACTCTGTATGAACTTGCCTTACAACTATACTTATTATCCAAACTACCTGGGCCACAGGACACAGAAGGAAGCCTCTATCAGCTGGGAGTCTTCTCTTTTCCCAGCCTTGGTTCAGACCAACTGCTACAAGTACCTTATGTTTTTTGCCTGTACAATCTTAGTACCAAAATGTGACTCCCATACAAATCAGCGGATCCCACCTTGCAGGTACTATACTATACTTCATTTAATTCTTGACTGACATTGTCTGTCATATTAGTCTTTCCCAATTTTCTGTTTCCATTGAAAATACCAGAAATTTTGCTTTGGAATTCCATAGCAAAAGGTAGAGAACCATATTTTGTAAGATCATTAAATGCAGTTCATTACACGTGTGTGATTAGTATCTGAAGTATTCAAAACAAGGAGAGGAATAGCAGTTCAATAATTTTCAAAATGTATATATTGAATAGAATAGACTATTTCAGTTGGAAGGGACCTACAACGATCATCTAGTACAACTGCCTGACCAATTCAGGGCTGACCAAAAGTTAAAGCATGTTATTAAGGGCATTGTGCAAATGCCTCTTAAACACTGACAGGCTTGGGTCATCAACCACCTCTCTAGGAAGCCTGTTCCAGTGTTTGACCACCCTCTCTGTAAAGAAATGCTTCCTAATGTCCAGTCTAAACCTCCACTGGTGCAGATTTGAACCATTCCCACGCATCCTATCTCTGGATACCAGGGAGAAGAGATCAGCACCTCCCTCTCCACTTCTCCTCAGGAAGCTGTAGAGCGCAGTGAGATCACCCCTCAGCCTCCTTTTCTCCAAACTAGACAAGTCCAAAGTCCTTAGCCACTCCCCATAGGACATTCCTTCCAGCTCTTTCACCAGCTTTGTTGCCCTCCTCTGGACACATTCAAGGACCATCCTTCTTAAATTGTGAGGCCCAGAACTGCACACAATACTCAAGGTGAGGCCTCACCAACACTGAATACAGTGGGATAATTGCCTCTTTTGGCTGGTTATGCTGTGTTTGATGCAGCCAGAATGCAGGTTGCCCTCCTGGCTGCCAGGGCACACTGCGGACTCCTATTGAGCCTGCTGTCAACCAGCACCCCAGATCCCTTTCTGCAGGGCTGCTCTCCAGCCACTCCTCTCCCAATTTATACTTGTGTCTGGCATTACTCCATCCTAGGTGCGTGATCCAGCATTTGGACTTGCTAAATTTCATCCCATTTATCATAGCGCAATGCTCCAATCTATCTAGATGCCTCTGCAAGGCCTCTCGTCCCTCAAGAGGGTCAACAATACCTCTCAGTTTGGTATCATCAGCAAACTTGCTAATGGTGCATTCAACTCCTGCATCCAGACTTTTGATAAATGTATTGAAGAGAACTGGCCCTAGAACTGAACCCTGAGGAACACCACTGGTGACTGGTCGCCAGCCCCATGTAGCCCCATTCCATACAACCCTTTGAGCTCTGCCCTTCAGTCAGTTCTTCACCCAGCGCACCATGAACCCACTTATCCCACAATTGGACAACTTGTCCAGAAGGACGCTGTGAGCGTTGTATGAAGTATTTTCTATTTCTGTGCATTTGATTAGAATTGCACCACTATAAAGGGTATTTAAACATAGAATCAATTAATTTGGAATGTTAGCATTTGTAATAGTTCCTTGCATTAGTATATCGCTTAATCTATGCAAAACTCTACCCAAATACTATTAACAAAACCTGAGATTTTAATGTATGCTTACCTTTCTAAATCAGAGGAGTGCTGTATCATTCTGAATTATAGACTAACTTAGGGTTTCTACTTGTCAGATTAACTTTTCTACCATCTTCATCAATTAACATCACTGTGCTTTTCAGGGTTATGCCTATATCTGTTCAAAAGAGACTATGTTCTGTAAATCTTATGGCTTTGATAGCAGCAGTTGTTGCAGGTTAGGAGAGCTAATAAATCTGATCAGCAGGCAGAGCTGCTACTCTACTGGCTGCTAGAGCCTTCTCATACTGTATTTTTGCCTCTTTTATTGGGCCTATCCTGACAGTGTTGATCAATTAACATCTACTGTATTGAAAGAAAAATGCATTGAAAATTGCAATACATGTCCTAAGATTTCCTACCATATTACATTGTTGACAAATAGATAACATTTCTTTGTCTAGTGATATGCTTCTTAGTCCAAGTTAAGAGTGAGTCACAGGGAAATTTACTAAGATAACGCTTAATTCTTACATTGGAACCTAACAGGAAAGTTAGGATATTGCATGTGGGATAGCTGCAAAGTTAGAGTGGTTTGTGCAAGCTCTGTTTGAGGCTTGCTTGTCCATCTGGTCCAACTTCCTGCTCAAAGCAGGGTAACATCACATTTAGATCAGGTTGAATATACAACAAAATTTTAAATCCTGGGGTTCAAAGGTGTACTTTTATAACCGTTTTCAGGTTTTGCTCTTGTGTAGATCAGAAGTGGAGAGTGATTTTATGAGGAAGGGATACCTTGGAGGGTCCCACTGAGATGTGTAGTATTTGCTTTACAGTAAGGTTTTAGGAAGAATTTCAGACACAGATATAATGTAAAAATGTTTTAGAAATTAAAACACGTATAGCCTCATACCAATAAACTCTTGAGATAATTGATAAATTTAGGGCAGAAAAAAATTAAATACATTTGATACGTCAATATAAATATAAATCTATTTAACTACAGTTTGAAGCCCTAGAAGGCAGAATGTTATATTCTGAGCACAGAAACTGTATTCTGAGAATCTGCTGCTGCGTTTGCAAAATAACTGCCCTCTTGTTCAAAGATATCAGTAGTTAGCTGAGTTTAACAGGACATATGTTTTGCTTTACCTGAATATGAAACGGAGTTCAGCTAATGCAGTTTTTCAGTGTTAAGCTTTTCAAGTCAAAGTGCACCTTCCAACCATGAACTGAAAATTCATGTTATAGTTCTGCATCTATTATAAAATATACTTATCAGAGATGTATTAGATTTTTTAATACTGGCGCACTGATCTGTTCTTTTCATACTAGGTGGTATAACTAAATGATTTTAATTCTACTCGCTCTGTATAAAACATCTGTCTCTGCTTTGCAAGGCTGGTCATTGTCTTTGTGTTACTAGTTTGACTGTCCTGCTTTATTCTTTAACTATAATGGTCTTCATGAAGTTTTGTTCGAAGTAAGGAACACAGGTGAAGAGGTTTTTTTGAAAGAACTGAACTTGCTGTTATTGAGGCCATTCATTGATCTATCAAGTATGTTTTCAAGTTCTGAACAGTATTCTTCATCTCTGATAAAGCATTGGTAATGTTAGTCCAGGTCTGGTGAAATAATCTTTGAAGCTAAGCGTGTCTGGGTTCCCACTGAAGACAAATGGAGTTTCATAGGTGAAGAATATATGGAAGAAGCTCAGAAATTCCTGGTTTTTTATAATTACAAGCTATCTTTGCTATGAATTGATTCTGCAAGGTGCTGAGCAGCTTCTGGAGATTCTGGGTCTCACAACATTCCAATAAGTCTATCAGTGTCCCTTATTTTAGGAACAGTAAATGCCTTCCTAGTCACGTTAGCCTATAATGACATGGAGAATACACTGTCTGTGTATTTAAGTAGTCTCCAGCTGACTTTGGTGGTGTTTCAAAACTGACAGATGTGTATGAAGAATAATCCTGTTCAAATCTCATGCCTTTTATGTGTTGGCATCAATTTAGACATCCCATTAGTGCATTTAATTGAGAGAGTAAAGAGATATTTTATTTAACTGCTAAATATGCTTAATGTTCTTCAAGTGCTAGATTGAATTCCATTGCAGAAAATTACACATTTCTATGCTACATCTTTTTGGTTTACCTTGTATTTCTTTCTCCTACCAAGAAGGGGGAGATTTTTCTGCTTTCTGATGTGTACTCTTGTTAACTGTTAACTTGTTAGATTGATTCATAGACAGTACCACAGATGAGATTTGACTGAGAAGTAAATAAGGAAGTCTGTTACCAAGGTATTCTGGTATCCCAACTGTGAGACTCGGCATGGGAATGTGGGAAGGGTTAAAAAAAAAAAATGAAAGTACCAATTGCTCTTCCAAATTTCCTAGCAGTATTGCAATAGGCTTCCATATGTGCTGTGACGGGCACTACTTGGAAGATTTTTTACCTTTTAATTCTTGCAGCACAGACTGACAAGTAAATGGCTTGCAATAGCTTTTTGAAAGGGTCAGCTTCAGCCAAAGATTTGAGTGCACAGAGAACACAGAACAGAAATGGTTTACATGTCTTAGCTAACAAAATCAAATTTTTAAAATGTATTCATCATATTGTTGTTGGGTTTAGGTTTTTGTCATTGGTAAATAAAAATTCTGGCATTCACAAACCTGAGGTTATAAAGTGGTGTGAATCAACCTTTTTGATATGAAGGAGGATCTAAAAGGAAAGAGAGTCTGTAACTGTAGCATCATTAACTAATGTCAATCCATTCCTTCCAGCTGTTCAACTCAATGGTGAATCATTTGGTGTGGAAAAACATTGAGTCTTCTTCATGCAATCCCCCAAAACAAAATTAAATTTGAGAAGATTAATAATGTATTCTTTTCTCAAAAAGCATGAACTAATTGATCCTAAATGGATCTGTTTGCTTGGTTTTGGTCACTGCATTTCTTGAAGCTTATCGCAGGAAAAAAATATGGTCCATTGGTCAAAAGGTGAAAGGAAAATGAGTGGGATAAAATGTCCTCCACAAAAGCAGTGCCTGTTTCTAGTAGAAGATCTGGAAAAATTAATCAAATTTAATAAAGGGCAAGTTAAAAGTGACATGAAGGAAACTGAAAAAAGTAGAAATGGGTGGGATCCTACTGTTGAATATTTTTCAACCTATAAGAACAAAGGAGAATTTTCTTTGAAACAGTAGAGAAAGTCTAAATGATTATAGGTTTAGAAAACATGATCTAAAATGTGCAGTTAAGTGAGTTGCTGAGTCTAGAAACAAGAGAAAACTTGGGGAGACATCATAGCCTTCAAATAGGTAAAAGTGAGCTTCTGTGAGAAAACAAATTGTCCACCATGTTCACTGAGGTTAACCCAGGAAGCAATTGATTTAAAGTACATCAGGAGAGCTATAGGTCAGATACAAGGAAAATAATAGATATCTGTATATGAGAACGAGGAATAAGGATGTATATGAAATCTTGCTAAGTGAAGAGTTTTTAAGAACAGCTTAGACAAATACCTATTCAGCATGATGCATGTTTCTGTTTGGAGGAGGAGATTAAAAGGATGTTGAGGTTCCTA
>VYZV01044864.1:1122-13433 GCA_013401275.1 Pandion haliaetus | reverse complement strand
CTTCCTTTTCTGGCTGACATACCTGTAGAAGGCCTTCTTGTTATTCTTTGCATCCCTTGCCATGTTCATCTCCAGCCAAGCCTTGTCTTTCCTGACTCCATCCCTACACAACCGGGCAGAGTCCCTATACTCTTCCCAGGATACCTGTCCCTGCTTCCACTCTCAACCTATGTATTAGAATTCTATTTTGAATAATGCCATAAATGAGGAAAAGAAGACAAAAAAGAAAAGAGAAAGGAGAGCAATGTGGAAAGTTGGAGAAAAAAGAGGGGAGAAAGGAGAATTGGGTCCAGAGGGATTCAGGATTTATAGTGTTTAGCCGATTTCTATAGGACTATGTTTTCCTTTGAAATTTGAAACTGCAGCTTGGCATTCACTATAGCACCGTGTAAAACTTACACATTGGTATATATTGATCTTTTTGTAACTTTTTTTACTGGGTGCAGGTGCCCAGGTACTGTCGCTGGGGCAGCAGCAGCAGCGGCAGTGGCGGGAGACTCTGCAGGGGCGGCAGCCGCTGTGAGGAGAGAGGAGGGGCTGCCCCGGGCCGGACACAGCCGGTTCCAGCCGGCTCCACCTGAGCCCCTCAGCCACGGGCGGGCGCCTCGGGGAAAGCCTGGGCAAGAAAGGGCAAAAGGCTTCTGCCCGGCAGCCAGGGCTGAGGGAAACGGTGTGAGAAACAGCCCCGCCAGCCCCCAGGGGAGAGCGGGAGGAGGGCAGGAGGTGCTCCAGGCCCCCCCCTCCACCGGCAGAGATGGCTCTGCGGCCCCGGGAGAGGAGCCATGCCATAGCAGGGATAAGCGTAAGGAGGCAGGAGGAGCTGTTATGGAGTGATTGAAGCCCCCCATTCCGCATCCCCCTGCGCTGCTTGTGGGGTGAGGAGGGGGTAGAAGAGTCCGGAGTTAAGGAGTGAAGGTGAGCCTTCGAAGAGGGGGGAGGGGAGAAGGTGTTTCATTTTTTGGTGTTTCTTTCTTACTTTTGTATTCTATTTTTAACCGACAAATTACTTTTCTCTGAGTTGAGTCTGTTGTGCTCAGAATAGTAAGTGGTGATTTCCCTGCCTTTATCTCGATGCATGAGCTTTTACCTTTTCTTCCCCTGTTCTAGTTGAGGAGGGGGAGTGAGAGAGCTGTTGGGTGGGCAGCTGGCCAAGGCACCACAGTTTTTAAAAATAAAATAGTTGATTGTAAGTATGTGATGAAACCTGTTGGAGGGAAAAGACTGAATGACCCAAAACTGCCTTTGTTTTTCATGGTATTTTGGATGGATGCAAGTAAGGGAGTTAGGAAGGACAATGCCTGTACATTTTTTTGTGAGGAGTGATGAAATAAATAGTTCAAATATCTTTTGGAATTTATTATAACAGATAGTAAGTGCTCATGAGCTAGAAGACAGCGGTTTTATAAACAGCATAATGATCCATATAAGCTTGAGTTGGCTCAGTCATCAAGAAGTATTTCATTCAAACAGGGATCTTATGTACCCAGTATAGGAATAATATATCATGGATGCTGGTATTTTCCAATATTTAATACTTATTTTAAATGTTGTAACATTTACAGTGCAGTGCCATTTATATACACTTGAAAATCAAGTTTTTAAGATGGCATTGTGTAGTTCAACCGTATCAATTGTTGGTCACTTCCTTCCTAAAATTAAATCCAGACTCCTCCTCTTCAATGAAAGTACCTTGATTTTCAGTTACTGTGCATACTAAAAAAATCTATTTTGATTGCATTTTAGCAGACTTCTGGGAAAAAGTTGTTACTGTACTGTAGCTTCTAAATTTTAAAGGGAAAGACATACCCCTTATTACGTTGATGATACAACAGTAGACTAAAACACTAGGTAATGCTAAAAAAAAAAAAAAAAATGCCCAAAACCGAGACAAAAATGTTACATACAAGCTGGTGGAAAAAAGTAATTTCTATTTAGGAAGTATAACTTCAGATTTCAAGTGATCAAGAATCCCTTATGCTCAGCCCGATCTTTATGCTTAAAGGCATCTCTTGGCACTGACAACACAGAACTCGGTATGAACGCAGAAACAACAGGGGCTCTGACTCTCTTATCCATGTTTCCTGAGGTAACTTCCTCATTCTACTCTATAATGCCAGCCCGTGGCTATACAGCATACAGAGAAAAAGTAAATTCTCTTGGAGAAAAACAGAATGTGTGAAGTATATGAAGATTTAACTAGCCTTGGTGTCCAGTAGAGTCACGAGTTGGATTTTACATGAAATCTCTGCTCGAGGAAAATGTCAGCCTATTTGACTTACTGTAGCTGACAGAGTGGAATATGTAAATACATATAGAAATTACTAGAATCTTGAATGTTATTCATGCTATACCCACTTGCTTAAAGAACTAAAAAATAAGAATTAATAGATGATATTCATATAAAATGCATGTTTCTTTTCTAAAATAATGAACTAAATATTAAAATTCCTTAATACCACATGGATGCTAAATACTGAATGGTTTATCAGAACATTTCTGAAATGAACATTTAACCGTAACTAAAAATGTCTGTATAGCTGCATAATTATGACACAGTTCTAAGAAATAAAACTGTACACAGGAACTAAAAGTGAAACAAATTTATTAATACGTTAGAAATATGCCTTATCCTTTAGTTCCTCAGATATGTTGACTTACAGCATTTAAATGAAATATCATAGAACACAATTACTTAGATCACAGTTACCAATTATTCTAGAGCAAATATAACTGATGAGAAATAATGAAAGACCTAATTCTGTAAATCTTTATTTATAATTGCTTTTCAAGCTACTGTGATATAACTTCAGCTCCTCAGATGACAGTGTAGGAGAGGAGCAAACAAAGATACTGTTGCTCTTTAAGAATTCAGATACCATCACAGCTTAGACCCAGATTAGTCTCATAGCTAAAGACTACCTCTTTATGGCAAAGTGGTTATAATAATGAGTAGGGGGTATATCTTGCATGCTGTGTTTTTTTTACTACACGTTGTTTCAAGTGTGAAACAGAAGTGTAGATTACAAATTTTAAATATACATGAAGAAGAGTTACAGTAAGCTGTAGAGTGATTTGTGTAAGAGTGGGTCACATTTTGCCTATAACAAAAAAGGGAACATGACATTTTCTGATACTGCCTCTAGGATAAATTTTGTGGATGATAAAAGAGTAGAGAATGTATTGGTCATAACTAAATTAATTAAGAACTGTGTAACTGTCAAATTTCTACAACTGTCAGCTGAATAAAACAATAATCAAATGAGAGTATTTCCAACAGGTTCCACAGGGCCTGAACTAGTGCTATTTATTATTTTTTAATCTCTGATCTGGAAATAAATATGAAAGTCATCACTGGGAAGATTTATATATGCCATAAAAGTTAGTGGAATGAAATGTAATGAAGAGAACACAGTCAAACAAAACTGTCTGGATAAATTGATAAGTGATGGACTGAAATAGCATTCACTCTGTAGAGCCATATGTACAATTATAAATCTAGAAACAGAATGCAAGCCTTACGAATGAATGACTGTTTCTTAAACAGAGTATTTGTTTTCTTAGAAGGTTTTGTAAAACTGGTTGATGCAGTTCAGTGAGTTTATTGCCCTGTAGCCCATCTGCATAGTAATATGTTACATTAATGTAATACTAAATCATCTATTAGAGGGTGGAACAGCAGGATGGACTAGAAACAAGCTCAGTGCATGCTAGAACACATAAACCACATTTATGAGATTCTTGTTTATTGTATTTGGAATCATCTTAGTAGCCATGCATTTCTTTCCTTACCTTATCTCCTGTGACATTTGTCACTCATGACAAGGAGGCTTACATCTAATTTACACACTTACCTTGTGGACAGTCTTAGTGTCTGTGCAAAGATCCTGTTTCTGGCTTTTTTTTGTCATTCATTTTTTTATGAGCTGCTTTAGTAGCAAGACCTTTGGCTATTAGCAAATTTCTGTAAGAAACCTTAATATAAACATCCTGGGAATAAAATACAGAGTAATATTATAATGCTTGGCCATGCAGTGACAGCGAATGTAGAAGTCATAATAGACAAACCTGAATATGACATAGTAAAGACTTTGTGTGATACTGCGACATAAAAAAACTCGCAAAAGTTAGCTTTATGAATAGGAGAGTACTGACCTACCAATGACCCACACACATGAATTGTTGGATTTTGGAACCTTATACTTTTCTGCTGCCCTTATTTTAAGAGAGTGGTGAAAAAAGGGGATGCATAAAAGAGCCATGAAAATGAGCGTCTAGGTAAAGAAACTTTTCATTGAAGGATGGACAGAAAATAGTATTTAGCTTTTAAAGAAGAACTTAGTTGCAGTGTACAAACATATCTATGAAGAAAGTGTACTAGAGAGTACTGGGATATTTCATTTATGAGAAAAAAGGTATTAACAGGAACCAGTGGCTGGAACCTGAAACAAAGTAAACTGGAAATATCATCCAACCTTTTAACGAAGAGGGTGATAAACCCTGGATAAAGGAAGTTGTGAAGGGAAATGCACTCTCTGTCCATTCATATTTTAATTAAAAATGCATGCCTTTTTGGATAATAAGTTTTAGCTAAACAAAAGTTACTAGCCTCCATCAAAGGATTCCTGGAGAACTCTTAAGAATTTCCATAGCAATGAAAATGCATACGGAGGTTTCTGTATTAAGAAGATGAAAGCAACGTTACATTTTCCAGAATGTGTATAAACATAAATATTTATATCAACATAAGTGTACACACATGATAGGAATACATGTCTTTATCAGCTTTTCTCAATTTATAGTACTGGCTTTCTAGAGCCAAGCGAAAGCCATTGAAAATTATTTTGCTACTCCTTTGTTTCATCAATGTTCAGAAATCCTGCTCATTTAATGATTTTTTCAGAAATCCTGATACTTATGCTGTGCTTGCTTGTCTCCTCCCCTGAGAAGAAGAGAGGCCATACAATAGCGGGACCCTGTTTATGTCTAAGATGACTGGATCAGCTGGTGTTTGGTCTACCTTTCTCATTAATCTCAGCGAGACACAAGGACTCATCCTTTATTTCTTGTGTGGGCGTAGAGTCTCAAGGTTTAGGGTTGTGTAGTCTTTGGCCATCAACTCAGTGTTCACTGTTTTAAATCACTGTTATGAGCATTTTATCTGTCACAAAACTAATTTTGTTAACTTCCTTTCCATGGTAGTGCCTCTTCAGTTTCTGAAATAATTCTCTAGTGGCAGATAAGAGGGCAACAGTTACTCCTTTGCTTTGAAGAAAGGCTGTTTGGAAGGCTTTCCTAACAAAATAAAAATACAAAGTTATTATTTTATTGTGTATATGGCATATGCACATTGTGTATATGGCATACTGTGTATATGGCAGATGGGCAACAAACAGGAGGAGCTGGAAGCCATTGTGCAGTGGGAAAACTATGACATAGTTGCCATCATGGAAACACGGTGGGATGACTTGCACAACTGGAGAGCTGCAATGGATGGCTATAAACTGTTCAGAAGGGATAGGCAAGGCAGGAGAGGCAGTGGGGTAGCACTGTATGTAAGGGAGTGTTTTGACTGGAGCATAATGATGGTGATGAAAGGGTCGAGTGTTTATGGGTGAGAATCAGGGGGAAGGCCAACAAGGCAGATATCATGGTGGGAGTCTGCTATAGACCACCCAATCAGGATGAAGAGGCAGATGAAGTATTCTCTAAGCAGCTGGGAGAAGTCTCACCATTGCTAGCCCTTGTTCTCATGGGGGACTTCATGTTACCAGACATCTGCTGGGAATACAATACAGCAGAGAGAAAACAGTCTAGGAGTTTCCTGGACTGTGTGGAAGACAACTTCCTGACACAGCTGGTGAGTGAGCCAACTAGGGAAGGTGCCCCCCTGGACCTGTTGTTTGTGAACAGAGAAGGACTTGTGGGTGATGTGATGGTTGGAAGCTGTCTTGGGAACAGTGATTGTGAAATGATAGGACTTTTGATTCTTGGAGAAGTAAGGAGGGGGGTTAGCAGAACTGCCACCTTGGACTTCTGGAGGGCAGACTTTGGCCTGTTTAGGGGGCCTGGTTGACAGAGTCCCTTGGGAGGCAGTCCTGAAGGCAAAGGAGTCCAGGATGGCTGGATGTTCTTCAAGAAGGAAATCTTAAAGGTGCAGGAGTAGGTCATCCCCATGTGCCAAAAGAGAAGCCAGTGGGGAAGAAGACTGTCTTGGCTGAACAGAGAGCTTTGGCTGGAACTCAGGGTAAAAAAACAAAAAGTAACTTTGTGACCTTTGGGAGAAGGAGCAGGTGACTCAGGAGGACTACAAGGATGTCACGAGGTTATACAGGGAGAAAATTAGAATGTCCAAAGCCCAAATAGAACTTCATCTGGCTACTGTTGTAAAAGAATAAAAAATGTTTCTATAAATATATTAGCAGCAAAAGGAGGGCTAAGGAGAATCTCCATCCTTTATTGGGTGCAGGGGCAAACATAGTGACAAAGGCTGAGGAAAAGGCTGAGGTACTTAGTGCCTTCTTTGCCTCAGTCTTGGGTAAGACCAGTTGTTCTCCGGGTATCCAGCCCCCTGAGCTGGATAACAGGGATGGGGAGCAGAACGAAGTCCCTGTAATTCAAGAGGAAACGGTTAGCAACCTGCTACACCACTTAGACACACACAAGTCTATGGGGCCAGATGGGATCCACCCAAGGGTACTGAGGGATCTGGTGGAAGGGCTCACCAAGCCCCTTCCAATCATTTATCAGCAGTCCTGGCTAGCCAGAGAGGTCCCAGCTGACTGGAGGTTAGCAATTGTGATGCCCATCTGCAAGAAGGGCTGGAAGAAGGATCTGGGGAGCTACAGGCCTGTCAGTCTGACCTTGGAGTTGGGGAAGGTTATGGAGCAGATCATCTTGAGTGCCATCATGCAGCATGTACTGGACAACCAGGTGATCAGGCCCAGTCAGCATGGGTTTATGAAAGGCAGGTCCTGCTTGACTGACCTGATCTCCTTCTATGACAAGGTGACCTGCTTAGTGCATGAGGGGAAGGCTGTGGATGTTGTCTACCTAGACTTTAGTAAAGCCTTTGACATTGTTTCCCACAGCATTCTCCTAAAGAAACTGTCTACTCATGGCTTGGGTGAGCATACTCTTCACTGGGTAAAAAACTGGCTGGGTGGCCAAGCCCAAACAGTTGTGGTGAATGGAATTAAATCCAGTTGGCAGCCGGTCACAAATGGTGTTCCCTAGGGCTCAGTATTGGGGCCAGTTCTGTTTAATATTTTTATCAATGATCTGGATGAGGGGATCAAGTGTACCCTCAGTAAGTTTGCAGATGACACCAGTTAAGGCAGGAGTGTTGATCTGCTTGAGGGAAGGAAAGCTCTACAGAGGGATCTGGACAGGCTGGATCATTGGGCCGAGGCCAGTGGTATGAGACGCAATAAGGCCAAGTGCCGGGTCCTGCACTTGGGTCACAACAACCCCATGCAGCACTACAGGCTTGGGGAAGAGTAGCTGGAAAGCTGCCTGGCAGGAAAGGACCTAGGGGTGTTGGTCAAGAGCCAGCTGAATATGAGGCAGCAGTGTGCCCAGGTGGCCACGAAGACCAACGGCATCCTGGCTTGCACCAGAAACAGTGTGGCCAGCAGGAGCAGGGAAGTGATTGCTCCCCTGCACTTGGCACTGGTGAGGCTGCACCTCGAATACTGTGTTCAGTTTTGGGCCCCTCACTACAGGAAAGACATTGAGGTGCTGGAGTGTGTCCAGAGAAGGACAACGAAGCTGGTGAAGGGTCTAGAGCACAAGCCTTATGAAGAGTGGCTGAGGGAACTGGGGTTGTTTAGCCTGGAGGAAGGGAGGCTGAGGGGAGACCTTACCACTCTCTACAACTACCTGAAAGGAGGTTGTGGTGAGGTGGGTGTTGGTCTGTTTTTCCCAAGTAGCAAGTGATAGGATGAGAGGGAAAGTTATCGCCTTGTGCCAGCGGAGGTTTAGATTGGGTATTATGAAAAGCACCTTCACTGAAAGGGTTATCAAGGATTAAAAGAGGCTGCCCCAGGAAGTGGTTGAGTCACCATCCCTGGAGGTGTTTAAAAGACGTGCAGTTGTGGCGCTTAGGGACATGGTTTAGTGGTGGACTTGGCAGTGTGAGGTTTATGGTTGGACTTGATGTTAAGGGTCTTTTCTAACCTAAATAATTCTATGGTTCTATATATGCCAGGTATATATATTGTGAAGTTAGTAATAACATTTGGAATAAATAGAACTATGTTTTATCCAGAAAAGTGGATGTTTACACAACAGAATAGAGAAAAGCAAGTTTGGCAAGCCCATCATGTATTGCAAATATTTGTAACTACCATTTTTATGTTTGTTTCTGATCTCTGTAATTAGTCACATGTTTTTTTCATGTTTTGGAATGACTACTCCTCAGATTACAGAAATGTGATGGCTGTTAATGAGATACTTTCGTTATACATTTATATCCATTAATGTGCTTTAGTGAGTGGATTGAGTGTCATTTGCCCATTACACTGACATGAGTAGATGTGCAAAAAGTCTCATGATTAAACACCAACATTTCAAAACCTTGTTTTCAAAACTGTGTATTTGCACTAGTGCATTAATTAGCCCAAAGAGTAAATCTTGGGTCAAGGTCATGTCTGTCTACCCCTTCCTGTGTAGACATGACCTCAGAACTTTGTTTTAAAACGCTGTAGAATTTAAATGCTGCAAATGATGTAAATGCTGTAAAATGCTGTTTTAAAATGTGCCCCACCCATATTGTTTAATGAGGGTATATTGTTTAGGGCAAGAATTGTGATACATATGCACTTTCATTTATTCTGAATCTGGACTGTACTTTACAACAGGAACCTTGTAGTCACTTAATCAGCCTTTAAAAGCACTGCCTCTTCAACAGAATAAATGTACTATTTCTCAGCATACTGTGCATACAAAAAAAGTCTCTCTCAAGTAGGCATTACTCCCAGTAATATCAAAGTGTTAGCACATTGCCACTTACTGTAGAAGTGGTATCTACAAGTCATTGGTCATTCATTTGGGGTGAATTCACATGGGCAAGCTTTTTTGTCTTTTGTTTTTTGTTTTTTTGTTTTTAACATCCTTCTGTTCACATATATTCCACAGATTGTGCTTGTGGTTCTGGCTGTCACAGAACAAGGAGGCTTAGCAAATATATATAATATACTTTAAAAGTAGTTTGGAAACGATTTAAGAACATGGAGAAATGTGTAGGCTCCAGGCAATCTAGTACCTTAGAGAATGTACCCATCCCAGAGCTGTAAACTCCAATAAATCATATTGTGAACATACTGTAAACATTTTCATTGTTCCAGCTGGCAAGATGTTTTTTCATGCACACAACATAGACCCTGTTTCCAGCATATATTTTGCTCTTGACCAAAAAGACACAATTACTTTTTTTAAACACCGTTTAGGTTATGTGTTGCATTTTTCCATTCTCTTAAAATACAATACTCCCTTATTGATAGTGCCACAGAGAAGCTGAAGAACAAATGATGAGTAAGTAGAATAAAAATGTACAGATGAGCAGTTAAAATACAGTACAAACCAAAAATAAAAACCTGTCCCACATAAAGTTAATCAGATCTAGTTAGTATGGTATGAACATAAATGGAAAAAAAGTATTTATAAAGATCTGTTTCCTCCAAAGTTGCATTGAGTCTTGCCAATGGAAGAGATCCTACGAGAACTCTCCTTATACCCTATGGTGCAGAGGTTCTTTCTTCATTAGTAGCAGATAAGCAACATGGAACTGCATAACTACTATTATCTCTTGGACTAAAATTTCATTGGTGAGTGACTTTCGGTTTTGATTCATTATTTGCAGATGCTGACACATGTAGGATTTTATAAGTTTAGCATGTATGTCAGAAACAAGACAAAAAATGAAGTGAATGAGCAGTAGAAGTTAGAACTTTATAGTGAAATCAAAGAGAAAATAAAACACAGATACAGAATAGTATTTCCTATGGGTGCATAGGGGCAGACTGAGAGAAAGATGTTGGCCTTGAGAGCGCTGTTAGCCCTTGCTATCCCTGCTTGGCAAAGGACCCCATTTCGTCACCCCTAGGGCCATCAATCCCTGATATCATCACAGAAGGCAATCGCATTGGTCAGTCATGGTTTACCCTCGGTAAATGCATGTTGACTGTTCCCACTTACTTTATAGTCCTCCTTGTGCTCAGAAATGTGTTCCTGGAGGACTCATTCCATTATTTCCCCAGAGGCTAAAGCGAGGCTGAACTGCATGTAGTTCCCTGGATTTTTGAAGATGTTACATTTGCCTTTCTCCAAACATTAGGGGCACTGTCCACATCTCCATGACCTTTCAAAGGTGATAGAAAGCAGACTTGCTAAGACATCTGCCTGCTCTTTCAGTACCCTCAGATATAGCCCATCTGGCCCCATGAACTTGTATATATTGAGTTCTTGCAAATAATCTCTCCCTTGATCCTAATCTTCCACTGGAAGTTCTCTTCTTTGAACCCTGCATCTAAGTATAGAGGTCTATAATGGTGATACATAAGCTAAGTCTCCAATTCAGAGTTCGTAACACTCACAAACCACCAGTCCCCAATCACCCTTCTGCAGTGCTTCTCCCAGTTCAGTCCATTGTGGGTACTACTTACCTTACTCCAGAGAACCAGACCCTCACAAAAAGCTCGCATCTTCCTACTATTCCATTCGTGAGCTCCCTATTTATGCTGCTTCTCTGTGGAGGCCAGTTCTATAAAAACCTCCTGATAATCCACTTTTATTACCTCCATATTCCATGGCATATCACCTTTCTCCTCCAGGGAAAGCATTTTAATCAACAGCAGAGCAGAGGCTATGCTAGGTAGGGGTGATTCCTGACAAATGCTGGGAGGGCGGACATCTAGGAACCACCTATCAAAATTCATTCCCATAGATTTTGAGCTTCCAGATGTAGCTCATGGTCTGAAGGACATTGTGATGCAAGGCAGAGACTAAGGAGATAAGAGGAGCCCAGCAGAGAACTGGCTGGCATCCAGAAATCTTACCTGCTCTCTGTCACAGGGCACCAACCTGCTCAGAATATTATAGCAGCTTGTCTTGGACCGCTGGAAGCAAACATCAGCAAGGTGGGATTCAAATGACAGTGTGAGAGACAATATAAATTACTTCCCTCATCTTCTGTCTTGTCACAGATAGTGCAATCCTAGGCAGAACTTCCTCTCCAGCTTAACTGCACAGCCCCCAAGATTTTCTGTAGCTTTGTCCTGTCGCTCTCACTTCTGCCTTGCTCTTCATGCCATGCCCTTAGCCCACGTGTTAGTTGTCAGTATCCTGTGCCACCTTCTCATGAGCTGTCATATCCAACTGATCTCATGTCCTTAGCTGAACTTTACCTCCTGATTGGCCAACCCTGCAAAAGAGTGCCACCTCATACATCCCAGATTTCACAAAGCTGGATACAGCTGTTTTTTTGTGAAAAACTAACCCTGATGAAAATAGGCACAGAAGAATACATGTCCAGGAAGAATTATATGCATGAGTATCTATAGGAGGTGTAAAAAGAATACTCTGGAGATAGTGTATTGTTATTTATGCAACATTTTACAGAAATGACTTGTGGTCCTCAGTAAATATAATTTAATTAATCAGTATCAACCCTTGATCCAAATAACATGTTTCACCATCTTCAGTCAGGCATTCAATACTAAATCAGAGGAATAGTTTTCACAAACCAAATGTATAAACCCCATCTTTCTGTGATTTTCTTGTCCTTTCTCTTCAGTGAATTGTATCAGTTCCATCCTATGATATCCTTAAGAATCTAAGCCCAAAAGATTTGCTTCCCTGTGCACCTATTGCAAGACACTAGTTTGTCAATATTTGTACTAAGCTTTAAAATATAACCGCTAACTAATATAAAGTCTGAGTCCATTAGAAATAATCATATTTGAGAATCAGTTTTATGTAAATGTTATCTCCTCATTTTCTCTTTAATCTAAAGAATGTTAAATATGCAAATTGTATATTTTTTGTATAGAAAATGTCAGCCAAGATTTTAAAGTATGTGGTTAAAGTTAGGCTCATACATATTTAATTGTACTGCACTATTCGCACTATATACTGAGAAAAGTATTTTAAGTCTGGTTTTTCAAAGTGCTAGGCACTTATAACTAATTTTTCTTCGATTCAAATTTCACATGCTCAGCACTTTGGTATAAGAGGATGTATTTAGTGGTTTGTAGATGTAAATATCAATACAGAACCCTAACTTTAGGCTGTCAGGTTTCAAACTTTCTTGGTAT